>PVKM010001269.1:0-81372 GCA_004027735.1 Carollia perspicillata | reverse complement strand
GGGTTCCAGTGCCAGGAAGATAAGTCCCCACAACTTCTGGCTGCAAAAGCTAGTGGAGATTGAGTCAGTCAGTGGAACAAACTTATGGAGCCCAAAGCAGTTCATGTTAAAGAACCCACACACAGACTCACCTACTCAGACTCACTCCCTCTGAACTCCATCACTAGGATAGCAGCTTGAAAGCCACCAGTGGCTTACAGGGAAGAACTGGAGTGTCTGGCATCAAGGTGAGCAGAGGCCATTGTCCCTTTCCTGGGCCTTCCCCCAACAGAGCCAACAAGCTGGTGCCATATCTGAGACTCTATCAACCTGGCTAATACCATTTGCACTGCCTTGGAGATTCTCAGAGACTCCACCCCATCCAACTTATGGGCCCACTCAAGCTGCTTTTCCATATGAGTGGCTGGTCTTGGCACATGCCTCACTACTACCTAAATCCTATCAAACAAGCAACAGCTGTCCTCAATGAGCCCAAGGTCCAGCACTAGCAGCGGCCAAGCCTAGATTCACAACTTGGCTTCACCTTGGAATCTCCAAGCCCAGCACAAATAGCAGCCATCTCAGATTGCTTTATAGCACAGGCCAGGGTAGCCCCAATCAAAACACAGGTGGGAGCTGACCTTGACCTGCAACAACCAGGAAACCCCAGGGCCAGCGCATCCAGTGGACAACACAGGCTGCACAAAAAGTCCCAAACAAGATGGATACAAAGAGGCCCACTCTAAGACACATCACAATTAAAACGCCAAAGGTTAAAGATTTAAACAGAGGAACTCAAAAGCAGCAAGAGAAAAAAGTTAGTTGTCTATAGGGGATTTCCCATAAGACTGTCAAGTGATTTCTCAAAAAAACCTTTGTAGGCTAGAAAGGATTGGCAAGAAATATCTGAAGTTATGAAAAAACAGACAAGGAAAAAACTAAAGGAGTTCATCATCACCAAACCATTATTATATAAAATGTTAAAGGGAATTATTTAAGAAAAATATCAAAACCATGAACAATAAAATGGCAATAAATATTTACCTGTCAACAACTGAATCTATAAAACGAACTAAGCAAATAAGAAGAACAGAGATAAAATCATGGATACAGAGAGCATTTTGATGGTTGTCCGATGGGAGGGAGGTATGGAAGAATGGGTGAAGAGGTGAGGGGATTAAGAAATGCAGATAGGTAGTTACAGAATAGCCTTTGGGTTGTAAAGTATGGTGTGGGAAATGGAGTAGCCAAAGACCTTGTATGCACCACCCACGGACATGAACAACGGTGTGGGGGGTGCTGACTGAGTGGAGGGGTGGTGAAGGGGGGAAAATCAGGACAATAGCAACGTAAACAGCATAGTCAATAAAATATAATTTAAAAAATACACATGAAAGAGGGGAAAATATGGTACTGAAACTTAGTAAGGTAATAAGCAGGATCACACATAAAAGGTAGGTAAGAACACTCATTGAGCCCTGACTGGTGTGGCTCAGTTGGTTGAGCACTGTCCCTTGAACCAGAACGTCACCAGTTCAATTCCTGGTCAGGGCACATGCCTGGGTTGCTGGCCAGGTCCCTGGTTGGAGACGTGCAACAGGCAACCAATACATGTTTCTCTCGCACATCAATGTTTGTTCCCCTCTCTTTTTCCCTTCCTTCCCTTCTCTCTAAAATTAAAAAAAAAAAAACTGGGAAGGTGGGTAAGCTGGAGGAGGTGAATTTAAGCTACACTTTGAAGGATCGAGAAGGCTTAGTTAGTTCAGGCATCAGTGACTTTTTAATGTAAAAGTCCAGATTGTAAATATTTTCTGCGTATGAGCCATACGGTCTCTGTTCTAAGTACTTGACATTCCCATTGTAGCATGAAAACAGCCATAAACAACATGTAGTTGTGTTTCGATAATATTTTTTTTATAAAATAGGCAGTCAGTCTATGGACCCTGGTTTTCCAACTCCTGAGTTAGATGTGGGGATCGGGATCGGAGGCCTTTCTGGACTAGAAGACTCTCTTATACAAATGCACTGAGCGGTGTACTCAAAGGCCAGCTCAGGGCCTCAGGTCTGCTCAGAACTGTTCCCTTTGTCTCCCATTCCACCCAACCCCACCCCAAGTATGCTCTAAGCCCTGAGGGTGAGCTTACTGCAGCTATGCAGAGAGAAAGCTGCCTGCCTTTGAGATAAGCTGAATAAACAGCTCACCAGTCCCCGTGGAGGGTGCTTGTGAACACGTGCCTGGATTTAGTCTGCTGGAAAGGCAAGAGTAAGACAACAAACCTAGTTCCCTCTTGAAAAAGGAATTGGCCTTGTCTCCTTCCAAGACGTCAAGGCCAATGCTAAAATGCTGCCTGTTTCTATAAACAGGGTGTGGCCCACCTGCTCCTTTGCAGATAGCCAAGCCAATCTGCAGAAACTCATCAAAAGTAATACAGCAGAGCAAGCTCTCTGTTTTTCTACCTCTGGCACAGACCCAACAGTACTCATCCTCGCACATTAAACTTCGGTAGTGTCCACGTGGTATAGGATAAAAGTCAAGTGCCCCAGCCTGGCATTTAAGGCCCTGTACATCTGACCTCAATCTAAGGCTCAAGCCTTGGTCTCTCAAACATCTACTCCAGCGACACTACATTTATCTCTGTGTCCTTGGGCATGGTGTACAAGTTCCAATCATCACGCCTTTGCACTTACATCTGGAATGCCCTCCTTCTTCCTTCCTCTCATCCAAGTCCCATCCTGACCTTCAAGGCTCTACTCTGAATTCCTCCTGCTTGGTGGAGACACCCCGTTCTCCCCTCTAAATTGCCTCAACCCAGACACTGCATTTCTTAAAACAATATTACTCTCCTTCTTGGTTGTTTTGTTTTTAAGATAATTATTTATTTATTTGTTTGTTTATAGAGAGAAAGGGGGGATGGAGAGGGAAAGAGAGGGAGAGAAACATTGATGTGTGAGAGATACACCGATCCGTTGCCTCTCACATACCCCTAAATGGGGACCTGGCCTGCAATCCAGGCATGTGCCCTGACACGGAATTGAACTGGCAACCTTTTGGTTCACAGACTGGCACTCGATCCACCAAGCCAAACTGTTTTTTTTCCCCTTTGTTTTCCAAAGTGTAACGGTTTAAAAGACCAAAGCATTCTAGAAACTATAATGCAAAAAGCGAAACTCAGAAGGGTAACAAAGTCTGAAAAGGGGAAAAGGGGTCGCGGGGCTGCTGTGGCTGAGGAAAGGGCCCCTACACAGGAGTGACGGGAGATGAGGCCCGGGAAATGCCACAAGCCAAAGCACCCTGTGTGCTGTAGGTTGCACTGAGTCTTGATTTACGGATTGCCGGAGAAAAGGCAAGAAAGCGGACGGCGTATCCCCACTAAGCACCTAGCCCGATGCATTGAAGGTGATCAATAAAAGTGTGTTCAGTGAATATAAGGTTGGTCTTGGGGTCTTGGGCTGAGGAAGCACGTCCAGCTGGATTTCCTAACACGGCTCCCGCAGGAAAAGCATTGAGCAAGAGTCCCCAGGAGAGAGCTCAGGGGGACCGGCTCCTGCAGACGGCGGTGCTGCAAACCAATTCCTCAATCTTCTCCTCTGCGAAACACCCCCTGAGGGCCTCCCCTCTACAGGGGCCTGTGGGCTGAAGCTCAGTAGGAGGATGTGAGGGCTAAGTTCCCCAATGAGCCGCTTGAGAAGAGAAAAGCACGACTATCTCTATTTAGGGAGTATTTTACAGAGTAGCAGAACCATAAGCTTGGTAGAACCCTACAGGTCACTGGGCCTGATCCCTCTGTCCACATTTGGGTGCCATCTGACCCCACCCTGAACACTCCCAGTTACAGGAAACTAACTCATCCCAGACCTGGGGGGCTGGCGCAGAGCTGTGCCCAGGATGCAAGTGCAGACGACGAGAAGAGGAAGGGAAACTAATCCCCATAAGAAGCATTTACCTGATGGCAGGTGCTGATGAGGCATACATACTACCTACATTTTTCCACCTAACCCTGCTGCCAGTCCTGTGAATGGGGATTAATACCCCTGTTTTATAGGCAAGGCAACTGCGGCTCCGGGACAGTGAGTCATTGGGCCTGATTACACATCTGGTACGGAGGGCAGCTGGAATTCAAACTCAGGGTGGTCTACCACCTGGGCCCATGGTAGTTTAGGGAAAAAAAAAAAAGAGCTTCTAGTCAGACCCAGAGGAGGCAAGATGATTTAAGGTGCTCCCGTAAGAGGCCAGGGTAGAAGGGGATGGCCCTGCTGGTTGGTGGGGCTGCAGGGTCGTGAGAGGATGCCAGGCTGGGGCAGGAGTGCAGGAAACGCTTCGGGACAGGATTACCGCGCACTGGCAGGACCCGCCCTGTTGGCGCACGTGTCCTTGGCTCTCTGTACGTATGCCTGTGCCTGCCCCACGATGCACATTTGGGCATCTCCCCTTCCCAAGTCTCAAACAAAAGGGGGAGAGGGTAGAGCTTGAGGGGAAAGGAGTGCCCTGGCCTGATCCCACAATCACACAAAGCAAGCTCCACCCTAGATCTGTTACCAACTCTCCTTTGAAAACCATCAGAAAACGCATCCCACACTCCCCCTTGCTTAAAAAGCACTTTCACCTTTTCAACAATCATTGTATCATCTCTGGGCCAGGCAATAGGAATAATGACAGCAGTAACAGCAAACATTTATCTCGTTCTTTCTAGTGCCAGGAGCACTCACCGCTAAGTGCTTTATGAGCATGTTCTTACTTAATCCTAACCAACAACCTCGTGAGATAGGTGCCGTTATTGTCCCCATTTTACAGGTCAGGCATGGAGGCTCAGATGAATGCGTCCACGTGATAGAGCTGATATTTCAAGTCAGGATCCAAGCACAGAACCATGAGGACTCCCGAGGAACTAACTCGCAGCCCAGTGAAAGAGAAAGACATAGGACAGGTTTGTGTTGGGCTCTAGGCTTCTGAGGACACAGTCTGAACGTAAAGCCTTTTCCTAGGAGGCAGATGATGAGAATGAACAAGAGGAAGACTAACCCCGTGAAAAGTACTCAGCCTAGACCACGGGCTGAACCAGGTCAGTTATGCTGGCTGTACCATGGAATTCTTTTTTCAACCCTGTGGAGACGAGATGAACATCCCCATTTTATAGAAGGGCACTTTGGAGCTTGGAGAGGCTATCACGTGACCTCAGTGATCAGTCCAATAATTGGGGACAAGCTCTTAAGACAGTCTTAGTTGAAGGGGGTCTCTTGACGAGGGGTGGGTCAGCAGGGCCGTTTAGTAGAGGGATTGTGGTGTACAGGGGCCAGAGGTAAGGGAGCCAGGCGAAACCAGGGAAGTGAGGAGAAATGAGGCTGGAGAGACAAGAAGGGGTGAGATTTTAGAGAATCTTAAACACCACACCCAGAAACGAGGGCTGTATTCTGATGGCAAAGGAGAATTATGGTGGGTTTTTGAATCCTTCCCCGGACTGCGAAGTGAAAATCAGAGGGCCGACACACAGTGGAAGGACGGATGAAGGCGAGGAGAGCAGTTAGAAAAGTCTTACAATAGCCCAGGAGACCAATGGTCAGGACAGGGCCTGAGGCTAGGGAACAGGGGGCTGGGATGACAGGAACGAGACCATTTTATTATTGCAGAACTGAGGCTCAGAAGGGGAAGTCCTGGCCATGGTTAGCGCTGGGGCTTGAACTCTCTGGCCTTCTGACTCTGAGGGGCCTTTCAGGCATTGCATCCGTTTTTCTTCTAAAATTCTCTCTTTTACTCGCTTGAACTATTTAACAGTGTGAATATATTTTTAATTCTCCTGGTATGCCTTTTACGTTCCTTGTTTTGAAATGATGAAATCACAAGTTTAGAAAAGCAAGAAAAACAAAACAAAACCACTACATGCAAAATCACATAAGTAGGAAGTAGCAGAGGTCACATTTGAACCCAAAGCCTGGGTTTCTCTTACTCTCTCCTGCCAATCCCTGAGACAACCATTGCTTCTTCGTCCTCACGCCCTCCCCTCCTCCCCAACTTTCCTTTTTTTTTTTTTGTAGTGTTGGGTTTTTCAAATGGAAAAAATACTGACTGAGGAAATAAAGTATGTAATACATTTTTCGATGAAGTTATTTTTGCCCATAAGCTTTCTCCCCTTCAGAAGAATTACAGAAGGTTCAGACCAGCAGAAAAGCAGCCTGACAATTTCATGCTTTAACAAGTCTCAAGTATTTCTGTATTACTATTTACTTATTTTCTTACAAAGTAAATTCCACCTGTGGAGGAAGAGGAGACCAAGAAGTAGCCACATAGCAGGTTTTGATTCACTCTTAAGAAGGCAGGCACCTGGAAAAACCACAGCCTCCCATTATTGATCCTTAGATATGGGTCTATTATACCCATGAGCTCACTTAATCGTCCCGGCAATCCCAGGAGAGCAGTGCTATTATCCCTGTTTTATAGATGGGGTAACTGATGCCTAGAAAGGTGAAACAGAAGGAGCTAAGGCTTGAATACAGAATCTAATCACAAGCTCTTCTCTCCCTTCTGTGTCCTACCACATCTACCTTACTTGTCAGCCTCGCTCATCTCTTTCTCTCCCCATGACTGGTTTCAGAAGGAGGCAGGTGCCAGCATCATCAGGGTACAACGTGATGAGCAGAGCACACCCCATCCGAGCCTGCATCTTTCCCCCCTGCCACCTTGCTGTCTGAAACTGCACTGTTAGAGAGTCATCTTTAGGGAGGAGTGGTAAGGGCAATGAACTGAGGGTCTGGCCCAAGGTCTGACCCTGGCTCTGTTGGGCCCCAGCTGTGGGTCCACGTATAAACCACGCCCTGACTGGCCCTAAGTGCCACCATCCGTAAAATGAAATGTTAGAAGGCAATGAGCGGCCCCTCATGGTTCCACATTCTAGGATGTTAACACCTCAGAGGCCATGCAGGGGCAGTTCTTAGAGCAAAGGTGGACACATGCAGGATGAAGAGGCGGGATGAAGGGGGGATGGGAATAGAGAGTAGGTGTTTGATACGGGGGCCAAGAGGGAGCCCAAGGTGACAACTCTGCCCTCTTCTCCAGAGCCTCGTTGATCAAAGCTTCATCCTAGGTCGAGGACTTACAGCCTTGGGAAGAACATCGACTGGAGATTGACTGGACTTTAGGACAGGGGAAGGGGAGCAGAAGACAGCCAGTGACAGATCCCCCTTCCGTCTGGGTGCCCTGTGAGACCAGGCTGTGTTCTAAATCGGCTATTTGCTGCAGGACAGCTGAGCTGGTGGCAAGGGAGGGCCAGAAGTAATTGTGAGCCAGCCTGGTATTCCTCTCCTTTTCCCCCCCGGGGCTGCCATTTTCACATGAGAACGATAAAAGATCCCAGAATTGGGAGGTGCACTTAATGGGTTTTTTTGGCACCAAGAAATTAATCTTTTTTAAACCAAGGGGATTTTTTTTCTCCTTTCCTAAAGATCTTTGGCAAACAGAAGCTAAATTGCTTCCAGACCTCATGAAAGGTATTTTGTGCAAACGAGGTGTGATTTACACTTCCTTTAATTAGTCTGAACCCTGGAAAAAGAGAGAAATAATAGAAAACAAGAGCTATGTAGAAAACAAGTCCAAACAGCCCTAAAATAACAGTTTTGTAAAGGCATCAGTTGAGGGTGTTAGAAGGAGACCAATAACAACAAAAAAATCCTTCTAATTCTGGGAGTGGAGCAATTACAAGTGAATTGAAGTGTTGTTGGACTCCTGTCCCTGGGGATGGGGGTGGGGAGAAAGCTTGGCAGAAAGGAGCCTTAGTGCTCTTGGAGTCAGTTTCAAGTTCTGGGTGACCTTCCTTCCTTCCGTCAAGCCTCAGTCTTTTCTAAGGGCATTTGGGGTCTAGGGAGCCAGACTCAGGAAGGCGGAGGACGGTTCTGCTTGCAATCAGGGACATTTTACCATCCGGTGTGTCTCACAGCTGGGTCACAATACAGCATTTTGGAAGGGGCGTGACATTTGGAATCGCAGACCTGGGTTCAAGTTTGGGATTTGCCACTGACGACTACAGTGACTCTGGGCAACTTGAGTCTTCAATCGTTCACCACTTCTCACTCCCTGAGCTTCTCTTGTCCAGGCTGCCCAATCTCCCCAGCCTCCTTGCCCTGTCAGGTTGCTCCTTCTTAGTCTCTTTTACAGGTTCAGGCTCATCTACCTAGAGGTTAGTTGCCGGGGTCACTCGACACTCAGACCCAAGCCTACTTCTTTTCATCAATTGACTTTATCAAGAGTGTTTCCGCATGAATTGTTTCGCCTTTCATCTGATTAACTCTCAAAGTTCTATTTCCTGGTCACGCCTTCTCCCTTGGTTCCTGTCTTCTTGTCCAGTGTCCTGCTACATCTTTATCTGAAAGTTTCCAGGTACCTCAGATTCAACACATCCAAAACTGAACTCAGGGCTTTCTACCTTAATCAGGCCCACTTCCCAGGGAAGAACCCCCCTCCACGTACATAATATTCCTGATCCTCATCCACCGTCACCTTCTGTATGTGATCCAGGTTCAGCTGATTTTATCTTTGCACTGACACCACACGGCATGAGCCGATCTTGCCCCATTTCTGTGCAAAAAGGGAAAGCGGAGTGAGATGGTGTCTGAGCATGCCCTCCCTCTGACAATGTGTGACAACTCAGTGATGATCATCTTCCTTCACCCACTCTCCTCTTTTATTCTGGATCTTTCCACAGCCTGGGCCCACGAGCCCTTAGGGGAGTTTAAGTTTATTGATACAATACAGGACCCGGCAAGATCAGCCTCTCCCTTGAATCTTATCTTTATCTTTGCTAATCCCATCCCTTCTGACTATTCATCTCCCTGGGGGAGGGGAGAGGAAAGAAAAATAAAAAAACAAAAACAAAAAATAAATTCATCACACCTTTTGGGTAAAGGAATAGAATGCCCAAAGCTACGTACTAGGCAAGCTGAAAGAAAAATTTCATTTGATTTTGTGAATGTTTAAGGGCGTAAGGCTCCATTCTACCTGTAGGATACTGGAAATCATAAAGCCGATTTCAATGACAATTGCATTATCCAGGTGTGAATGAAGAGAAATGAACCAGAGGACTTGGGCTATGTCCCAGCTCTGCTTCTAACTTGCGGCAGAAACTGGGATCAACCCCTTCCACTGTCCAGGGCTTGATCTTCCCATGAAGATCAATGAAGGGGTTACACTAGATGATTCATGGGGGCTCTGGCAGCTCTGGGATTTGCAGGGCTTTGTTATAAACTATGCAGAGAACAACAGAAGGGTCCAAGGATTCTCCTTTGCATCTTCTCATGGCAAATAAATGATAGAACTGAGATTTTAAACTTCACATCGCTAATTCCAAGCCTGCGTTGGACCCGACACTCTCTGTCTACCCAGCTGTTTTTGTTGTTGTGTGCCTTTGTTTGTTCATTTATCCATTGGTTCACGCTTCACACATTCCCTGAGTACTTATGCTGTGTGTGGAACTGTGCTAAACATAAGAAAGCATGAGAAAGGAACCACCAGGAAGCTCACGGATCAGCCAAAGAAACAGGAAACCATGATTGGGGGTTTAGAAAAGTTACCTTCCTTTCCAAAGCGCCACTCTGATCATGTTTCCGATCCTCCTCAAAAGGCTTCGAAGGCTGCCCTTTGCCTGCAGGATGAAGTCCAAGCAGCTTAGCCTGTTTTCTAATCCCTCTGTGATCTGGCTCCTGTCTCATCTGCTCTCGACCGCATTCATTCAACAACATTTGTTAAGTATTAAGCATGTGCCAGACACTGTACTAGAATATCGGAATGCAATGTTGAGTGACAAAGACTTGGGCCTTGCTCTCCTGGAGCTTACAGATATTAATCAAATTATCACATTAATACAGAATGAGGTATTCCCTTAAGCTTTCAGTGGTCCAGCTCCGCTACATACAGGGGGTCTCCAAACCCCTCTGATGCTTACAACACAGTAAACCTACAATGATACCATTCTCTTTGGATGCACTGGACAATCAGTTGATCTTTTAGTAATGAGATGTGTCCTACTAAGAAGGATGTGTCCTACTGAGATGTTTGGGGTTCCATAAATACATTTTGACTTTATTTCAAAAACAGTTCCTCAACAATAGGTTAAAACTTTTTGCTATATGCTACCATAGAGTGCCACGCTCCCCCTCCACAGAAGTCACTGTGCTTAAAGTCACTTGTTTATTGTCTGGCTCCCCTAGTCAACTATAAATTTCAAGAAGGCTGAGTTCTTGCCTGGTCTGGTTCACCCCTGAAATCCCAGCACTTAGCCCAGTGCTTAGCATACTGTAGACATTCAGAACATGTGTCGGGTAGATTGAATCAGCCTCAGCGAGCTTAGAAGCTTCATTTAAAAGGAGAACTGTGGCAGACATAGATTCTTACCCCTCCTTTCACCCCCCACTTTTTTTTTTTTTTTGGTCAGATGGAAAAACTGCCTGAAAAAAAAAAAAAAAAAGAAGAAGAAGCAGCTTTCCGAAGGATGCAGAGAACGTTGGTAGCTTAATTGAAGTCAGAACCAAAAAGAATCTGATGTCCGGAACTCCTGCTGTACCACACCCATTCATAAACCTTGCATCTGGAATGGCCAGGAAGATACGGCCTCAGGGAAAACCAGTACGTAGCTAAGGGCAGACACAGTCCACCCAGCCTTTGCTGTGCAGGCATTTACTTCAGAGACAGTTACTGGGTGGGTTCTTCCCAAGCTAGTGGAGCCTGTCTGCAGGGGAGAAACTGTAGCCTGCCCCAGAACAAGGCCTGTAACTGAGAGAAAGATTCAATCACTCTCTCTAACCCAAACTCTCCCAAAACACTATTTCTATTATGTCTCAATAGCCAAATGTAATCCGACTGCACCTCAAGATTAGATCTGTGAGGTCACAATGGCTCGATCACTCAATTAAGAGGAGGGAAAATTTCATCCTCTCCAGACAAAGGGATGTGACATAAGCCAATGGCTAGGATTATGTCTCACTTAGGAAGGAGAGGAGCAGGGAGAGATGGGTGGGTTGTTCATTACAAGCATTTTCCAGGGAAATTTCAATGGTGTGTGTCCTCCAGGTTTTAATGTTCCAGTCCCCCACACAATGCGAAAGGGGAGGTCCTGGTTATAAGAGAGACATGAGGCTGAGGATGGCTCTTCTCCTCTTGCCCTGAACCCCTGGGTAAGCTCTAGGTGTGCTCTGGTTCTTCCCTGGACAACTGGCCTGGCATCAGGGAGCTTTACATCAGGGAGGCCCAGAGAATCTGAAAGTGCCAATCTCCATGCCTACTTGTTAGACTAATGCAGAGTATGGGAAAATGCCTCCTAATGAACAGCCCATTTCCTCCTTGGGCCTTCATTTGCACATCCTTAAAAGGAAGTGGGCTAGTATCTAAAGCCCCTTCCTACATCTAAGTTCAGTAATGGAAAGACAATTTGGCTTACCCTGAAAGGGCAGACACTCTGACAGACCTTGTTCAAATACCAGTTCTGCTTCGGACAACTGATTTCACCTGACTGAGCATCAGTATCCTCTTCTTTAAAAAGGGAATAAGAATTTATAGCTCACAGCATTGCTGTAAGGACTTGAGAAAGTACAGTTGATGTTCTTAGAACATGTCCAACATGCAAACATATGCAGTCAATGTTAGCAGTCACTCTAAGGTCTTCAGACTTTGGCTCATTAAGGACTGATTTCAAGGAAGAGAACTTTATGAATAAAAATCTTTGAGTTTATCCCTGGCTGGTGTGGCTCGGTGGATTGAGTGCCTCTTGCCTGTGAACTGGAAGGCAGCAGGTTCAATTCCCAGTCAGGGCACATGCCTGGGTTGCAGGCCAGTTCCCTAGCTGGGGGTGTGTGAGAGGCAACCAGTAGATGTTTCTCTCCCTCTCTTTCTCCTTCCCTCTTTTCCCTCTCTCTAGAAATAAATAAAATCTTTTAAAAAATCATTAAGTTTATAAAGGAGCCATGGTCTCAAGTTAAAGATTCTGCTAATTCATCAACACCTGCTTGTCTACTAGAAGCCACCAATTCATAGCTGGTAAACCCTACCTTCCTAAACTCAACAGGCCATGCTAAAAAGCAATACAGTTAGAGAACAACTAGATGTTAGGTCAGCTTTGAAGGGAACTGTTCTTTTAATTGGAGGGTTACTAAGAGGGACGTTGGTATGGACTCAAGTTTAGACAATCTAGGATAATGTCTCCTGGAGACTGAGCCATCTAATTAATTTTGGGCCACCCTCATTACCATGCCCAGGTTTCAGTTTTCCCATTTTTACAGTGAGAATGACGATATACGCATCTAGGAGTTACTGAAAGAATTGAGTATTGGAACCTCAAATCCTTGCAGGGCGGCTGGGTGGCAGTAAGTCCTTAGTACTCCCGCACCTCTTACTAGCTATATGTCCTTGGTTAAATCACTTTCCCTCTCTGAGTCTCCATTTTCAGATCTGAAAAATGAGTCCAAGGATACTCCAAATCCTAGGACTGTTGAAAGTCATTGATGAGACGGATGAACAGGGTTTTATAAGTAGAAGGCCTTACCCAAAGGCAAGAGATACTCATGCCTTGCTCAGCCTGTTTAGAGAAGCATTCAGGCATTTCTGTCTCTTATTCTTTTCATCTTAAAGTGACTGTACTTCCACACAGACAAGAATTTGAAGCTCTACTTCTTCCCTGTGAAAAGGTTAGCAGTATTTTTTTTTTTTTATTGTCATTAGAGTGACCTGAGGGGAAATTGTCCAGACTGTTGTCCTGGGTCCAGAGTCTTACTACAAAACTGAAACTCCACCCAGAAACCTGAGTCAATTGAAGAATGAGGCACTGGGCCTAAATCATGCCAAAAATATCCACCCTGCGCTTTCCAGGATCCCAAATGACACTGGTCATTGAAAACCCATCCCAATAACCCAGAGGAAAAATTCAGCTCTGCTTAAGATAAAAATTAATGCCTAGCCGTAGTGTTAAAACCCAAAGAGGCCCTTCCAAAACTGTGACCTTCTGAAAAAAGACTTGCTTTTGTTTGGTTGTATCTTGTAAAACACTTTAGCAGCACATTTAGAACTTATAAAATAGGGCCAACTGACAGCCTTGGGAACCGAAAAGTCTCTGTTTATTCACCAAGTCGAGACAGTGGAGGCAGACGCAATGGATGAGGTGGTGCCTGTGCCAGGATTTCTGGAGCAAAGATATCCCAGAACCCAGAACTGCTATGTGTTCGGTGGTGGGAATTGGGAAACACCTCATGGAGAAAGGAAAGCCAGTAATAATTGCTTGGGAATGACGACGGGTGAAAGCTGGACACTGCTTGCCTTGGATATGCTGCTTAGCATTTCAGTAACAAAATGGGCAATATACTTCCTACTTCATTGGTACTATTGAGTATTATTATGCCAAAGGGTCAGTAAATGGTAGTTTTCTTCTCCAACATTTCACACTGACATTTTTTTATTAATTGGAGAACCTCATTTAAATACAACAAAATGCACAGATCTTAAATAGATATTTTATTATACCTCAATGTTTTTGGACAATGGCTGGGTTCTCTATTTTACATAGGAGGCTGACCCATATCATAAAGACTTCAGCAGGATAAATAAAGGAAAAGAGGTTTACCCTCTGGGATCTGGGAAACACAGTCCTACACAATCTGTGTTTACACATGAACTGGTAGAACAATTTTCTCTGTTTCTTCCTGTGGGGAAACAGATCTAAAGAATTGATTTGGGGAAGTAGATGTGAAGGAAGGCAACAGATTTCCACAGGGATAAAATGATCCGAATAATTTGCAAATATCTATCCCATGTTTAATTTCTCCCACGAAGATAACTCTCCCCACTAAATGCTTCATCATCAACCACAATGAAGGGGGTTCAGCCACAAGGAGCCTTCTAATCATTGGTCACCACAGTAGCTGCATTAAGAAAGACAGAAAGAATGGCAGAATGCTGAAGGAACAGACTGCAGTGCCAGATACTGAATACACAGTTAACACAAACCCAGTAATTGTTGAATGAATTCACATACAGTCTGTAGACAAATCCGTCGACCTGAACTATGAGCATTCTTTCTCATGTTGGAATGGTTGCTCTCTGCGCCCCACATGCAAGAACGGCTGAGTCCTCTCCCTTCGGGCTGCAAAAGCATTCCAGAGGTTTTCTCTGTCAGGACTTCCCCGTGCCTCGCGTGGAGACGGAAGGGAGAATTACCTCAGGTCTCAAAGGGCCCTCTTTCCAATTCTCTGCCTGTCATCCCTGTCACTGCCACACGACATCACTATGGAAAACAGGCGTTGTAGATGGCGCTATGCCAGGTCACGGTGAAGGAGGCGGCTTTGGAACATTGCCTTACCCGGACCACCGTGGTTTTCCAAGGGCGGACAATCCCACTCTTTCAGCCACAAGAGGCCCACGTGCAGGCTCACAAGGCTGCAGATTACATTTCATTGCTCATGCTCAGTCATTCCCACTGCGCCACGGTGGCCATGCAGACTGTGGCTTTGAGCCTGAGACACTGTCAAACTTCTCCCTCCCTCATGCTGAGTCCCCTACATGGGGCACAATCTTAACCCACCTGAGAGGCTCTGTACTTCACAAAGGAAGGGCGATAGGGATGTTCCACCCATTTGTTTCCAACAGCTCCTGGATTTATCATCATATTCTCACAGCTGCTCCCCTTGAGCTGTATATAACAAATATTGGGGCAGTGCCTTTCTCAAGCCACAAAACACCCCAATTAAACTCTTTGCCCAGAGCAATCAATGGTTACCTGCTGACCTTACCTTTACATATTGAAGAGAGGTCCTTCACAAGAACTTTCTCAGACAAAAAGGCTCAGCTCTAAGCTAACTTGCTGTCTCTAGATATAAAAACTGCTGCCACCTTTTTTAATGGGAGCTTCCCCATGAACCAGAGGAAGAATAACAATAGAAAGCAAAGCGACACCTCTCTCTTACCATAGGAAAGCATGTCACAACACAGTGAACAAAAGAACCCAGGCACAACAGAATGTGTACCATCTTACAATTTCTTTTTTCCATAGAGTTTAAAAACAGGTAAAATTAGTCTCCATTAATAGAAGCCAGGACAGTGATTTACCCTTGAGGAAGGGGCTGTGCCTGGATGGGAGCCCAGGGTGAGCCCTGTCTCTTGAGCTGGGTTCTGTCACGGGGCTGTGTTCACTTTGTGAAAATTCATCAAGACGTAAACTTAGGGTCATTGTCCTTTTGTGTATGAATGTCACATTTCCATAGGAGTTTCAAAAAATAGAGGCGCTCTGCCAAAAGTGAGTGAAAGGAGAGAGAATAGTGTATGCATTTAATATCCTAGAGGCTTGAAATCGTAAAGCGTTAAAGACAGAGAGACCTCAGAGGTGATCGGTTTCAACCACCTCATTTTGGAGAGAGAAAAACTGTGGTCCACAGAGAATCCCAAGATCACACAGGGACTGCTGCAACCCAGCCCTTCCTAATGCCGCTTCCCTGCCTCAGGTGATAAAGCAGAGATGGGGTTGAAGCCTAAAGATAAGCCATGCATCAGGATATTCAGGTATAAAATGTTTTCAGACACCAATTAATCTGCCGCACACATGGCCTGAGCAGCTGAGACAAGGCAGATGTGGACACATAAATGTGTTGCCCATGACACATGGGTTGGAGGAGTGAGGCCGAAGCAGCTCTGAAGGAACAAAAGGAGAGCTTGTCTGCCAGGAATGCATTGGGAATGAGGATTCCAAAGAGGTCATCCAGGGAGAAGCTGTGCCTGAACCCCAGAGAAGGCTGGGTACATTTACTGACATTCCAAACATCTGTGCTCTTGCAAGGGAGATAAAAGGGAATCTGCTTCCCTGCCTCGACCATGATATATGGGCTTCCGAGGCACTGGGTGTGGGCCGCTGTTGAAGGCGTGATGCAGTGTTTGATGGATGAAGGCTGAGGAAACTCACTAGGCCACACATTAATTAAAAATTATCAAACTGTCCTGGTTGGCGGAATAGAATGCTAATGCCATTCTCCATGTGGACGTCAAAGGCAGAGAATGTCTGGAGGGAGCTAACCTGCTTTATATCTTTACCTTGATCCCACTTGTCTAAATTAGAGCCTCTGTTCTGTTGCCAAGGCCCTGTATAAGCCAAGGCTGGCGGGGCCCACTCCATGCTGCAACCAACAATGCTTCTCACTTACATTTAGCCACATTCAGGATGTGAAGGTATGTCTACTTGCAGCCTAAGCCTATAAATATGCTCTGTGACTCTTCATGGCCCAGAGAGCAGGTCCAGATACCTTATTCTGGCATTCAAGGCTCCAGGCCACTTGACCACAAAGTCCAGTCTCTCTTGTGTTATCTTCCTCCAGGCACTTTTCTCTTCTGTCCTCACGGCTTTCTTGGTGGATGCTCTTTCCTCCGTCTGAATTTCCTCTTACTCGTTTCTGCTAACGAAACTCTTCATCCTTCCAGGCTGGGGTCAAAGGCCATTTTCTTAAAAAAGGCCTCCTTGGTCACCACTTCCCCAACCCGAACTAATCTTTCTTCCATTGTAAGTTTTCATATCTCTGCAGTCATATTTCATTTTTACTGTAGTTGTCATGTAGTTGTCTATTTTTCATTTCTCTCTCCCCAGAATGAGTGCTCTAAGAGAGAAGGGACAGTATTTATCATGTTCTCCATTAGTTCCAAGAACACAGCAATGTGCTTGGCATGTGTTGTAAGTTGTTCCGTGTACTGTACACATTTTCTAATGAGTATGTAAGGGAACCCTTGGGGTGGCCGCACATACCTAGTTTCTGATTTCAGCCTCGATTGCAGTGGACAGTTCCAGCATGAGCTGAGGCTCACACTGTGCTGTTCCAGCAACCTCCACCTCCAGCGCGTGCCAGGTACATCTCTGCTTTCAGCCCGGAGGCCTTCCCTGATGCCACAGGAGCTCTCAGCTCACACGGGCAAGCAGAGCCCAGAAGTGCAGGGAGCCAGAGCGGACACACTCCAGCTTCGCACACTCAGGCAATAATGCTGGAGGCACTTGTCTCCTTCGCAGCTGGTGCCAGTGGAATCGAGCCCATGTTAGCTCGGGAGGGACCTTGTGAGCACAGCCCCAGTGTTGGCCCTCTCTCCGGGTGTCACTGCCCACGCTCCCTCACGACTGTTTCCTGTGTGCACCTACCGTGTAAACTACCTGCTCCCGATCCTTGCTCAGGCTCTGTTTTAAGTTCATCAACACGAAAAACAAACCAAACACCAAACACAGGATGAACACATGTCCTCTACTTTTAACTGTAGTCAGATAATTCAGGTAACTGCCTCTGGCATTTCCCCTCGGCCTGGAACCAACTCTGGCACAGAGCAGATAGTCTGTGGTTGCTTGTCAGCTCGACATGACCTGAGAAAGTACGAGCCACTCGTCTCAGCTTAGCGTGTGGAGAAAAGCCCCACTTACAAACTACATAATCATCGAGACGGTTGTCCAAACATTCCAGACATAGCTGATTCGAGGTGAGAAACGTTGGGAGAGTCCAATCGCACTGACATTTGATTTCATTCTGTCACTTTAGGTTCAGCCAGTTGAGCACATTCGTGGAATAGGCCTCCCTCTGCTGCGGGCCTGGAACTCCCCTGAGAAGTTCAGCTGCTGCAGAACAGCCGGAGCTGACCTTCCTCAGGTGTGATTCATCATGCACATGATGACAGCACATCTGTACCCAATGCGTGAAACACAGAGACGTGCAGTCCCTGGCCCAGGATGTGACCCAAGTGGCTCAGAGCTTAAGTTTCCCCATGATTTCTGCCTTGAAAATGAGTCCCAGCTCCCCCCATGCTCCCGATCAAAAACACCCCTTACAATTTGATTTATTTTTCATTATATTCTCCTCTCTTTCATTAAAAAAAAAATAATCCTTTTCCCTTTAGGAATTCCTTGGAAGCTATCAGAAGTAAGGGTAAAGAACACGGACTTCTGAGTGAGAAATAATTGGCTTCAAATCCTGATTCTGTCACTTAGTAATTACGTGTCCCTAGGAAAGTGATTCTGCCTCTCTAAACCTCAGCTTTCCCATCTGTAAAATAAAGACAATGACAACTACTTTTCAGAATAACACTGACGATTAAATATTATACAGAAGCACCTGGTAAATAAGTGCTCAATGAACAATGGTTCTCTTTGCTCTCCCTTTAATTAGCTTTGCACTTTTTCTATGACGTTTGTGAAGTTCCTGGTATGGAGCAGGCAATCAACAAGTACTACGCCTCTTTCTTCAGGTGCACTTGGGTTCTTTAGATTGGCTTCTTAACTCGTGGGTTCCCTGCCAGGTTTCATGACCTCTGACAATAGCAGAGGGCTACGTCCCCCTTCTCTACATGGGATACATCCCAAGACTCCTAGTGGATGCTGGAAACCTTGGATAATACTGAACCTTATGTATATTATGTTTTTCCCCCATATATACATACCTATTTTAAAGTTGAATTTATAAATTAGGCACAGTAAGAGATTAACAATAATAACTAATAGTAAAGTCAAACAATTATAATAATATAACCTAACAAAAGTTATTTGAATGTGGTCTGTCTCTCAAAACACATCATTGTATTGTACTCACGCTTCTTCTTGTGATGATATGCAATGATAAACTGCCTCATTAGATCAAGAACTTTCACATTTTCGCTTAAAGAAAGCCCTTTACAACTTTGTCATAGCTGAACTGCCCGTGTCAATACTGTGCGAGAGCACTGGGGCCACGCGAAGCAGAATAAGGGTGGCTTACACACGAGCACTGGGATGCAGCAGCGGTGGGTCTGCCGACTGAGACGGCTACTCAGTGACTGATGGGAGGGCAGCACGCCCACAGCCTGGGTACACTTGACAAAGGGAAGAGTCGTGCCCCAGGTGGGACAGAGCTGGACAGCAGGAGATTTCATCACATTACTCAGGACAATGCAAAACTTAAAACCTATGACTCGTTTATTTCTGGAGTTTTCCCTTGAATATTTTTGGACCTCAGTTGACCACAGGTAACTGAAACCAGGGAAAGCGAAACCATGGATGAGGGCGGGGGGACTCCTCTAATTCATGTTTTTGGTACTTGGGATATAGCATGGAGAGACAGATGAGGTCCTTCCTCATTTCCATAGAGCTTACATTCAAGAGCACGAGAACAAAAAATAAACAGGTAAAAACATAAGTAAATGATATTATTTCAGAGAATGACTAGTGATGTGAGGGCAGTAATACTGGAGGATGTGACAAGGAGAGGCAGAGACGCGACCTTACACAGATGGGGGTCAGGGAGGCTTCTAAGTGAAGATAACAGCAAGATGAAGAAACCAAATGCCCCGAAGGAGCTGGTAATCCCAACACCTGAGGGCAGAAAGTTCTACCAGAGGGAAGCAGGTGTGAAGTAACCAGCATGACGTGTCTGAGGATGAAAAAGGGGCTAATGTGGTTACTGCCCTTCGGTGGTGGTGTCGTCAGCTTCCCAAAAGGCAGCTCAAAAAGGGAAACAGCTTGGGTTGTATTGTGTTTTCCAAATATAAAGAAAATGTCTCTCAAGGATGGTTAGATAAAGAAATTTATTCTCTCGCCTACTAGAATGTATGGCTTCCACCTTTCTGAACTTTGAAAATGACATGCTACTTTCTCGAAGGTTAATCTCCTCAGAACTCGACTCCTCCAGAGGATGACTGCCGCCCAGGGGTCTGAAATAATATGTGAGTGAACCCGAATCCATTGGTTTTGTGACCAAACAGCTCTCCGGCACTTGAATTGTCAGTATTGAGGGCAAGAATTATTCCAGGACTCTTGATGTGTCTCCTAGGACCTGCAGAATTATATTCGTGAACTTGGAGTGACCTAAGTCGAGTCACTTTTCTGAGTCTTATTTCCTCACCAGTGATTAAGTGAGGGGTGAGGGGATGGGGGGCCAGGGGTAGAGGTTTATCTGTGAACTCCATGGTTCTTCCAGATTTCCTGTGATTCTGAAAGGCCCTTTGCAATCATGAAGTGAACACTCGGATGTGGTGGAAAGCGCTCCTGCGTCTTTGGTGACCTCCATGCCTGAGGCTTTGAAATGGGTCAGTGGTCTCCGAAGAAAAGCTGGAGAGCAGCCTGGCCATTGTGGACTAATGGGCATTCCAGTGGGGCCCATGCTTGTCTTCTCATAAGCTGGTCTTTCTTCATTGTTGGCTATAACCAAATTCCCTCTTTTCAGGGCACTCCACCCTTACCTTTTCCTACTGGGGTAGGTGTGGCCAGATCAGGGCAGGGCAACTGAATTATCCCTGAGGAGCTTGAGGTCAGGTAAATACAACTCCTTGATCTCATCTCAAATGACTCGGGGGATGTACCCAGAATCTCTCCCTTGGGAGGCAGGATGGGATGACTCAAGAAGAGGTAAGTTAATTCCAAGAAGTTTTTGAAGACTGGGAATGGGATTTGTGGACAGATCCAACCTGGACACTCCTAAGAGCACATGATTTGGGAACCGATGCTGGGCTGGCAGCCAGGAGATCCTGCCTATGTGCTAGCCCAGTACCCACTCACTAGGAGAATGGGGGGTAGTGACTTGACTCCTGAAATTCAGGTTCTTCATCTGAATTGAGGGTGCTGGCTTAACTGATCTATAAGGATCGTGTAAGTATGGTGTTTTAGGAGTCTGGAAGTGACCCAGTGGGCTACTTCTGAGCCTCAGTTTCTGCTTTTGGGAAAGTGAGAATATCAACAGTGACTTCATCATAGAGTTATTGTAGGATTAAATAAGCTTATCATTCCACCACTACTGGGTTCATTCAATGCACTCCTTTAGTGGCTATCCATTAGGCTTCTGCTGTGCACCAAACTCTGCTAGGAGAGGACGGACAAATACAGTGATGAACCAGGGAGATATACGCTCACGGAGCTAGAAGTCTTAGGGGGAACAGAGCAAACACTCAAAAGCAGAAGCAATTTTAAAAAGACATTTCTGCTATTATTCAGCAGTCAGCTCAACACCTCTGCCCCCGTTATGAGCAGACAACAGACAAAGATAGCCCAAGACATGGTGACTAAAAAGCTCTCAAAGAAAGGTGTTCCTGGACCCTGGCCAAAGTTAGAGGTGTCACATAGTTCAAATATCTACAGGGGTGAAGCAGGTAATGCAAATTAATGCAGTGAGTTGGATGTCAGACAACCCGGAACAGAGGAACTATGACAAACTAGAGCTCACATGTGCTCTCTAAAGTGGGTAGCTGCTGCTCACTTCTGCTACCTACTACTTCCATCTGGGGGTGTGAGTCTGAGATTGCCAGAACCTAATCTTTTTCAGCCAGGAATCAAGAATTTCATGTAAAAATAGTCCACATTTCAAATTACTGCAACATGTTAAAAAATTAAATACACTATGTAGCTATTGGTTTGCTACCTCTAGCTTAAGGGCAATTCTTACAGATAAGTAATTGTGTCTGTTTTCAAAGAGGAAGATAAGGTCAAAGGGAGAAGGATGTGGGATTACTGTATGTCTGCCATATGCTGGGCATCCCACATACATCACGCGTTGTTTCATTTACTGTTCACGGTAATGCTGGGAAGTGTTGTTGTGTGGTTAGTCCTCATTTTTGCCCCCTAATACATTCACATATGGGGCATGTGTTTTGAGAGACACTGGTATAGACAGATAAGATTCTGGCAGAATGAGGGAAATTAAATAGAGAGGCAGAACTAGAGGCAGGGAAACCCAGTGAAAAGGTTATATTGGAAATATCTAGAGTACCCTTGTGGAGAAGTCAAAGAGGGCAGATTCGAGGTAGGAGGGAGAAGTAATTTACAAAGATTTTTAAAAAGTCAATCAGAAATGTCTTAGCGGGAAATGCTACTTCCCTCTCACCTTCCACACCCGAGGGAGAAGGAAGGGACCTGATGGCTGTATAATCGGCCCTGCCTATCCATGGTTTCCACACCAGCAGAGGCAACTAACCACAGACTGAAAATACTGGGGAAAGAGCGTCACGTTGTTGCTGACCTGTACTCTACAGTTAGGCCTAGGAGGGCCAGGTCTGCTGACCACGTACAGGCCTTTTCTCTTTATTCTCTAAGTGCTACCTTGTAGCAAAGATTTACACAGCATTTACACTGTATTAGGTATAAGTAATCTAGAAATGATTTCAAGTATATGGGAGGATGTACACGGGCTATATGTGTATACTACACCATTTTACATAAGGGACTTGAGTATCGGCGATTTTGGTGTTTGTGGGGGTCCTGAAACCCCCCTCCCCCCCCCCCAAATTCTGCAGATATGGAGGAACTGTACTCCTTTTCTCATCTTCACTTTTCACCTTGAGGCTACCTTTGATGCTTCCGCTTAGCCCTTTGTCAGCCATCCGTCCAGCTGGGCAATGGAAGCTGGACCGTGGTCTACAGACTGGCCCTCAGACTACAGACTGTGCTCCCCAGTCTAAGCTGCGATGCTGCACAGAATCCTCCCTTAGAGAATCGAAGTCTTGCAGAAAAGACCACTTGGCCATTCCAGATTCCCAAATCTAAGAGCTTCTTGCCACTGGCTGGCATTCCACTGGCAATACAAAATGGAAAATAATGTGGATTAAAGAGTCAGGGGACCCCAATTCAATTCATGACCCCACTCTTCTTAGAAGTGGGACCTTCGCCCAAACACTTCACAAAACTGCCCTTCAACTCCCTCATCTGTAAAATGGAGATGATAATTATCTCCTACTTAGAAGGATTAATTTGTGAATAAAGTGAGATAATAGGTTCAGAGGTCCTTCAATTAATCTTCAGTAGAGCAGCCAGGGTGATAAAAGTTTTCATCTTCAGCATTCCTGAAACATCACCATAACCTCCGCCCTTCTATGGTCCTTTCCTGCAGCCCGCTGCCCTTTTATCTCGCAAGGCCACTGCTTACGCTCATCACTCTACCTGACATACTCTCCACTCTCATCCACCCCTCAGCCCTCGCTCCATCTCCCCAGTTCCTGCTCACACTTCATGTCTTTACCTACTACATGCCTGGCATTCTGCTAGGCACTGGGGAGAGAGTGATGAAAAGATTCAACACAACTCCACCTTGGAGGGGCTAATATTTTAGTGAGTCCAGCAAATGCTATACCCCTCTCCCCTCGAAGCAAAGTGCATTCATCAAAACTGCAGTAAGTGCTACCAAGCGAGTGTTAAATGCTACAAATTCACAGGATCAACGAAAGGCCAAATCTAATCTAAAGATTCGGATAAGTGACATTTGAGCTGAGACCTGAGTTTATAGACCCACACACCAGAGAAAATTGGTGATATCAAGAGTAGATAAAAGGACAGAAAAGAAGGCAATGACAATAATTCATAACTTTGTAGGCCGTGTCGATTTTTCCATGTAGTTAGAAGATTTATAAAAAGCGCCCAAAGGGTTTAAATTAGGCAATGGATACTTATAAATCAGATATATATTCATCAAATATTTATTGAGTATCCAAGGTATTCCAGACACTGGATATAATCAAAAGTTATATTTTGAAGGGTAACTGTGGCTTTAGAATTGAGAATAGAAAGGCGTAAAAAGTGGCTGATTGAAAACCAATTACAATGTGATTGCAAGAGATGAATGCCGGCTTAGACTAAACAAATGAGAATAGAAATAAAGGAGTAGATTTACAAGACAATGTTATATGTCAATTATATCTTAATAACACTGAAAAAGAAGGGATAATGGAAATCAAAGCAAAATAACTTGGTTATGAATTGAATATGAGGATCAACAAGAGAAAAAAGCGAATAACTTATAGTAGGACCAGTTATAGAGGGAGGAAATAAACACTTGGATAGAAGCATGTTTATGGGGAGATGGTAACAAGTTTAGTTTTGGATGCGTTGAGTTTGAATTGCTTGTGAGACGTCAGATTGCACATGATCATAGTCGGTTGGATGTGGGTGGAGAGCTCAGAAGAATGAAGTGGAAATATAAGTGTCAGGGCAGAGAATATATTGATTGCCACCATGGGAGTAGACGTGGTGGCACACAAATAGTTTAAATTGAGAAAAAAAGAAGAAGATACAAGACTCACATCGAAGAAGATACAAGACTCACATCGAAGATACAAGACTCACACCTTAAGAGTTAAAGAACAGATCAAAAGACCCGACAAGGGAGGCTAAGCTGGAGAGGCCGATGGTAAACCAGAGGAGTGTGGTGTCAAAGAAACCAAGAGAAGCAAAGGTTTCAGAAGAGAATGGTCAGCCCTGAAGAATGCTGGAAGGTATCAAGTAAGTTTGTAACACAAAAAGTCACTGGAGGTCATGGATGTTGATGGAGATAAAATGTTAGTAAATTGGTGGGAGTAGGAGACAGTGAAATAAGCTGAGGAACGAATAGCAAGTGAAGAAAGGAAGTCAGCCACTGAAGACCTGACTTTTGAAAGTGTGTTTATAAAGAAGAGAGAACTCATTATGGTGGTGGGAGAGGAAATGTTTTTTCTTTGTTTTAAAAAGGAATACTTATGAGCATATTTAAATGATGATGAAAAATAATCTACTAAAGAAGGAGAGATTAAATATATACCATGTAGGAAGATAACTGATAGGCGAAGTTTCCTGAGAATTTAGGAAGGTATACAAAACAGTGCGAGACAGGATTGAATGTTATGGAGAAGAAAGGGCACTACCTATGTAACATCAGGAGGGAAGGGAAAGAGGGTGCATACGAAAGCACACAGATTTAAAATACTTACATAGTGAAGTTGAACTACTCTCGTACTACTTTCCAGTGAATGATAAGACAAGGCTATCTGCTGAGAAAGAAGGAAGGATGGGGTTTCAGGAGTTTACTGACAATGAAGAAGAAAGTACATTGGTAAGCCTAATAGGATTACTGGGAAAGCCTATTTGACTGGTGATCTACCCGTGTCAAATACTCTCAGCTGTGTGCTCTTCTCTAGCTGACTATGTGCACGGGCACAGAGGACGGAGAGCTACACGCATCCGAGTGTCTGGGCAACTGAGGGGCAGAAAGGCATGGGAGATCAGGAGGCCGTTCACGGTGATTAAAATATGAAGCAAGGACTCCACAGTGTTGTCTCAGTCCCTTTGGGCCGCTGCAACAAAACACCATACATTGGGTGGTGATACCAAGGGACTGGAAGTCCTATTGAATTTAAATATGCACAGCAGGAGTGGGAGGTCAATGCAACTGACAGGATAAAAGATTATGATCAGAGAATGGGATGTTGCAACTAATAGTTTTCGATGGGACAACATCATGGGAGGACCAAGTCCAGGGTGTGACCTGGGATTAGGGGCTGAGGGGAAGTGAAGGAAAGTCCCCTGGAGATGAGCAGAGTAAGGAAATGAGAGAGTGGACTGTTGGACCGGGCCTCCAGTGGACTTGAACTCATCTGTTGTGACGACAAGGGCACAGACAGAGAGAAAGCTCCAAACCAACAGCTTAGGTACTTAAAAAGCAGTTACAATTGAGGCAAGATTCGATAAAGTCTGGATTCTATTTTACATTACCTTTTGAGGAATGACTGAGTTTCATGAACATGAAGCAGGATGCATTTAGTACTGACAAAGTCTTCGGATGGAAGGCAGGCACTCTCCTACTGTAATTCTTCCCTGGCCTGGAAGGAGGTTCTGGAGGACACAGAGGAAAAGGGAACTTTCCTTCTCTTGGCATCTGTAATGGGCACCTGCCTCGAAGGTCATGCATGGCAACAGGTGGCAGCAGAAAGGAAGTGAGACCTGAAGAGCAGTTTTTTTTTTTTCAGCTGAAGGGGTGAGCTCCACATGGAGGCTGGTGGTCTTGAGCATGAGGGCTATGATTAATTACAGGGACCAGAATCTCAATTAGTCACCTCACTTCCTCTAAGTAGCCTTTACTGACCCCAATAGACTGAGTTAGGAAACCCTATGCTATGCTCTTACAGCATCTGAATCAGCTCAAAAACCTATCATGCTATAGAGTAATTCCTTGCTGAATTACATCTCTCTCCTACTAGACCACAAGCTCCGTGAGGACAGGAATCATGCCTGTCTTGTTACCAGGCCTTGCCCAGCATGTTCTGCAGTGTCAGGACCACAGTAAGAGCTCCATACACATTAATGGCATAAATGAGTATGCTTTGTGAACTGTAATAAAAAAAATACTCTGTGATAGAGAGGGCAGGTTGGGTGGCATGGAGGAAGGGAGAGAATTAAGACCCTCCAAGTACCTTTTCCCTTTGGAGGTCCTCGCCTTTAGAAGCCTCTCACCCGAGGAGCAGCTGGAGTGACAGAAACATTTTCTGAGGACCTAAGATCAGTTCCAGATGTTTGCAGTCATGTCGGTTTGTACCTCACCCTGTAAAACATATTTTCCTCACCACCCCGCCTCCACTCTGGCTGAGGGAGTGGGGCCCAGTCTCCAATGACATCACCTCCCTCAAGCTGGTCCAGCACAGGCAGACAGCAGGCGGGTGAGGGCCCCTCCGGCTTCTTAGACAAAGCGTGGGGTGCAGCCATGGCCCGTGCTGCTTGAGGAGCTGTGCATAATTTCCACAGGATTTCATGCACAGCCCCCATGGCATTGGTCCCTCACAGCCACTGCTTCCACCATCCATCCTCTCAGCTCCTGGGGGAAGCATGGTGTTGCTGTCCCTCCCCTCAAATTATTCCCCACACAAATTCACCTCCATAACTGCTCCCCTTCACTTGAGAAGGTCTTCAGTCAAAGGTCTAAGATGGGATGGTGGGCCGGGGCTGTCTTTTCAGTTGTAACTTAGACGTAATGGACACAAGGAGAAAGAGGATATAAAATGGGGATGGGGGTGGTTAGAGATGCCCTCCGATCATTCTGGACATGACTCGTGACCTAGCTCTAAATGAGTCTGCGTGAGCAACTTATACCCGAGCCAGCCTGGAGAGACAAAAACAAGAACAGATAGGCTGCAACAAGGGCAGAAGGTGACATGGAGTGAAAAAGACAAAAGAAGAGACAAAGAGAAAGATACAAAGAGACACACAAAGAAATAAAAAGAAGGAGGTGGTGGAAAGTCAGGAAAGGGTAGAGGAAGGAAGAAAGAGAGACAAGAGTTGAAAACTGGCAGCAGAAGAGCCTGGTGCTGATCATCTGGGGAGCAGACCATCCGGCTCCCAGATGCCAGGACAGAGAGGGGCACTGACCAGCTCCAGATGTTGCTGCCTTTCGTGAGGAGGGTGGGGAGACGGTGGGGAGGCCAACAGAGCCAGCTGGCCTCCCATCCCTGAACCAAACAAGCTACAGCTTGGAATCCCATGATGAGAGAAAGAAATCTCTGATTTTTAAAAGGTTAAGAAAAATCCAGAAGATGATGAAGAAAATGCAGAGGAGTGCAGTGGGAGATAATGACATTGGCTAAGACTCTTCCTTCTCTTGTCTTCATTCTTCTGATCCGTCCAAGGAGGAAACTGAACCCCAGTCCTTCTGCTTCCTTGGCCTTTTTCTCCATAGGTCAAACAGGAGATCTGCAGTCATTAAGCCTCGAGGTCCTTCTGTTCTGAGCTTTAGGGGTTCTCAGAAGCTGGCATATATAAAAGCAGTGATGACAAAGAAACAAGGGGTCTGAAAGGCTCCATTCCTTACTAGGTCAGAGCCCTTTAGCTGGCATCAGGTGGCTCTATATTCCATCCTGTCCCCTAATTTCCATCTGCCTCTCAGTTTGTTCTCAACCACAGCAAACCACATGAGGGGTAATAGGACTGGTGGAGAGAAGTTTGGACTTAGTGGGGAGAGAGGGTCAAGAAACCAGAGCCCCTCTTCTAGCCCCTACTCTCCCACTCAGTCATCATGTGTGTACCATCTGGACAAGCCCTTCCCCTTCCTCAGTCTTTTCCTCTGTAGGTCAAACAGGAGATTTGGAGTCATTAAATCTGCTTGTGCCTCAGCCCCCTTCTTATTCCCACCTTCCTGCATCTACCCCTGCCCAAGAGGCTGAAATCCCTGCCAACTGCTCTGATGAGGCCACACAAAAGAACCAAACGTCTGTTTTTAATACTGATGACAGATTAGCATGTGGGGAATTTAGCCACCCCTCAAAACAAGCCTCATTCTGCTCCAAACAAATGGAACAGGAGGGTACTTATGCTTCAATTTCCCAGTAGTGTCACAGAACCAACAAAGCCATGGCTTCTCTGAAGGAAACAAAAAGGGCGCCAAACCAAGGGGTTGCAGGCAGGGGAAGTATACAAGGAGAGAGCCTAAGCATTTCGGCAGCTAGTTCAAAAGGGTGTTGAACAGATGGTAGCCATAAAGTGTGCCTGTGTGTGTATGTGTGTACGAGAGAGAGAGAGAGAATTGTGTATGCATGTATATCTGTGCACACACACGTGTGAGCTCACAAATAAATAAACAATTCCAGTGCTGCAGTCGGCTGCCAGCAAAAATCCAGAGAGATCACAGGAGAAAGGCCACATTTCCCTCTTCTGGCCTCACCTGGCCAAATGTGTGAGTAATCATAATTCTCTATTCAAAAGAAGTCTTAAGCCTTATTTTGTTGTTTTCTTCCTTACATGTAACTCTCCTTTTCATCTTTTTAATTCATGAAAATTAGAAGCAATTAAAATTTATTAGTAACTACTATGTGTCAAGAACTGTGCTACATTTGATTTTCAAAGTGGCTTGTGAAGTAGGTGGTATTTTCCCTGTTCCACAGCGAGGGAGACTGAGATCTGGAAAGGATGTTGACTGGCTCTAGATTTCTCAGTGAGATATGGTGAAGACTGAAAGCAGAAGCCAGGTTTTCTCAAGTCCGTAGCCCTTCATTAGGCTTATATGCTCCAAGAAAAAAACTCAATCAAATGAGCTGAAATCTTCAATTTTTGGCCAGGTTCAGTTTCCAGGTGGTTGAGATGTTGGAAATGTGGCATAGAGACAAAGAAATGAGTTTTTTGCTCCATATTCCACCTACAGCACCAATTGATCATGACATTTTAGAAGGCCTACTATGTACTCAGGTAGTCTCTAAAACTACATAAGACATTATAGCACTGAAGGAATTAATGTCAGAGTTGAGAAGTTAAGACATGTATATGTCTACCCATATAAAATTCAATTCAGGGAACATCGAACATCTATGCATATTGGGCACTATGGGAAGATCCCAAATTATAAAGACACAAGAGTCAGTATCTTGTTTCTTTAAAGACAATTGCCCACTGAAATGCCGGGTAGTGGGGAGAATGAATGTCAAGTTGCACAAGGAAGGACTAGAAGAACCATTAAAAATGAAGGAAATGCTGTGTCGTTACCTTCAAACTTCTGAATGGTAGCAGGAAAGAAGGGGTAACATCTATGTGAGGGGACTCCAGGCCAACTAACTAAAAAGAAGCAAGTTTTACCTGTGTTAAAAAAAAATAAAGGAACTCTTGGATCAGAGCAACTGGTTTTTGGATTATCGAGAGGATGAATCTTGGATTTCTATTTCTGGACTAGATGGAGAAACAGGGACTAGAATTATCTACCCAACTGTCTAAAACATTAAGAAATTCTTTAAAAAATAAAAAAAAATGTATATAAAACAAGTTTTCAAACTGGAAATCAAGCAGCAAAGACAGAGAGAGATCCTGAATGATAAAAAAATACATTATGTGAACCCTAAAACTTCCTAAAATTACTGTCTTTAGAGAGTTTCCAGGTACATGTAGAGAGAGAAGGGTACCTGGTAGATTCTCTTAACAGAGAAGAGAGTTTTTAGTCCCAGAGATCCAAGTGACTAGAGTTTCTAGGGTACAGTAAGGGAGAGAGCTGCACAGAGAGAAAATTAAAGAGATCTGTGGAATTGTGATAGATGCATGTATGTATGTGAGGACCTACCAATTTAAGAAGTTAGATGGAACAGTGCCAGTGCTCATACATAGGCCAGAATTAGAGTCTGTTCCTACCAGTGACACTGAAAAATCTCATAATTTGTGGGTCACTGTATAGAGGACATAGAAGGATCTGGCCTCGGTTGTAGGAATAATTAGCCCTAGACTAAACACTGCTGTGGTTCAGTTCTACCTAACAAATCTTAAAAGCAAGATCCAAAAGAATCAAACTGTTTCCAAGTAAATGTTTCCCAGAACAGAGTTCAAAAATACAGGGTGCAGCAAAGTAGGTTTACAGTTATGAGTATGTAAAATGTAGAGTTTATTCTTATATTACTATTTTCCATACAAACAACTGTAAACCTACTTTTGCCCCACCCTATATTTATTTATAGGAATAAAAATATTCAGCAACCAACAAGACAAAAGTCACAATGTCCGGCATTCAATCAAAAATCACCTAGCATACAAAGAAGCAGGAAAACACAACCCATTATGAGGAGAGAAATCAACCCATTTAAATTGATCCAGAACTGACACAGATGTTAGGATGAGCAAATGTTAACACAGTTATAACTCAGTTCCATATGTTGGAAATGTTAAGATATGCAATATAATAACAAGACACAAAGTGAATTCAAGGTGAAAATTGTTGGGAACTGTTCTGTCTGATTTCAGGAGTTGTAAACCGCCCCCCCCCACCCCGCCCCGCCCAGGCTAAGGCTGAGTGAGTGAACTCCGGACTGTGAGCCACTAAGGAAACAAAGCTTATATCCCTGGCAAGAGTGCCGCTTCTGCCATCTCTGGTCCCCAATGCCTGGTCGGTTAGTCAGAGTCTATGGGTAAGACCCCTCAGAGGAGGGGCAACCCAAGCCAGACATGATAATGTGGGAGCCATCAAGGTAGGACTCAGAGGCTGTAGCAAAGTGATGGCAAAGGACCCTTACCCACACCCCCACTCCATTCTGACATAGCCCAAGTCCCTTTTCCATCTGGAAGTGCTTCCTGGCTCTAATCCACTTAAACTTGATTCCTAGTTGGGGAGGAGGTGCAGCCCACTGCTGGCTAGAGCGGGTTCCAGGGTGATCAGGCATAAGAAAGAATTCATAAAGTCCTGTGAAGCCTGCTTTGCTAAGAGTACTTTCATCCCTACGATAAGGGTCCAGGCAGGAAATGAATATGTCACCTAAAGTTTTTGCAACCCCCTTACCTGACAAACACTGACTCAGATTAAGCCCTCAGATTTCTTTGAAATGTTGTCTATTGACATCCTTGCCATTGATTGATGAGCTTTACCTGTATCCCTGTGTATTATGAACCTAATAAATGCCATTTGAGGTAAGGACTCGGGGCCCTTCTCTTTTGAGATCGGCCACCTTTCCTCCCCAAGCAGATCATGTATTGGTAGCATTATTTTCATCTGTGTTTGATGTGGGGGCTCTGTGGGGAGAGCCCCCCCACAGAAAATTACAAAGTCTGAATTTTTAAAAAATTTAATTCACTAGATGAGATTAACAACTGATTAGACTTTGAGAATGATATTAAAAATATAGCACTAGAAACTATCTAAAATGACACAAACAGAAGAAAGAGTTTTTGTAAATGAAAAAAGGTCAACTTCATGTGGCTAACTACATATGCAATTGGAGTCACTAAAGGAGAAAAAGGAAGAACAGAAAAAATTAAAAAAAAAAATAATGGCTCCAAATTTTCCAAATGTGAAGAAACTGTAAACTCACTCACAGATCCAAGAAGCTCAATGATCTGCAAGTACAATACATGGTAAATTTGCTCAACACCACTAATAAGGAGAAAATCTTAGGAGAAACCAGATAAACAAAGATAGGAATACAGGCAGATTTCTCATTGGGAAATGCAAATAAGAAAACAGAGGAGCAACACTTTAAAATTATTTTTTTAATCTGTCAATTAAGAATTCTATACCCAGCAACACTATCTTACAAAAAGAAAGCAGGAATAATTTATCACTAAAAGATCTGAAATAAAAGAAACAGTAAAAGACAATGTTCAGACAGAAGGACAATGAGACCAGATGAGAATACGGATATATAAAAATAAAAAAGGAAATAAATAAAGAGTACCAAAAATGGAAGCTACATTAATAACTACATAAAATTATTTCCCTATTATATAAATATATTTATAAGACAATTTACTATATATGAAAAAATAATAACAATGAATTATGGAATGTATAACATAAACACCAGTTAAATGTACAACGGAGCAAGAAAGCTTGGACGGAAGAAAACAAAGTACACTATTATAAGGTTCCTACGATGTGTATGAAAGTTGTACAACAGCACTCGAAGGCACACTGTGCTGTGTTACATATGCATGAACACCTAAAGTAACCACTGAAATAACAAAGGATGCTTACAGCTTATACATCAACAAAGGAGATAAAATGGAATCACAAAACTACTCAAGCCAAAAGATTAAAAAAAAAAAAAAGGAGCAAAGAAAGATGAGACAATAGAAAACAAAGAGCAAAGATGATACATTTAAACCTTACCACAATATCGTATTAAATGTAAATGGTCTAAATACACCAATTTAAAGATAACAATGTCATATTACATTTTTAAAGAAAAGACCCAACTACATGCTGTCTTACAAGAAACACATTTTAAATGTAATGCCATATACGATATAAAAGTAAAAGAAGGGGAAATGGTAGACCATTCTAACAATAATCAGAAGGAAGCTGGAGTATTTATATAAATATCAAACGAAGTACATTTTAGAGCAAAAAATATTATAGGAATACAGGTGACCATTTCTGGATGATAAAGGGATCCATTTGTCAAGAGGCTATAACAATTCTAAATGTTTATACATCTAATAACAGAGCCCATGGTACCGCACTCAGGACATGGACAGTATGTAGGTGGCAGGAATAGGGCAGGTTCGTTATCTCCTCCCCAATAAAGCCATTTCCGCCTTTCCAGTCTGGGGCAACACGAGGCCTCCTCCTCTTGTCTGTTGCCCTCCCCACAGCTCCCTCCCAGTGATGAGAGGCAGCTGGGAGGAAGTAGGAGCACCGTCTCCCTCCACCAAACCCCTGTACATACCTGGGGTGTGTTACCTTCAACAAGCTCAGAACACTTATATTAGCCTACACCTAAGCAAAAACACCTAACACAAAGCCTATTTATAATAAAGTGTTGGATATTTTATGTAATTTATTATATAGATCACTTTTACATCATTGTAAAGTTGAAAATGTGTAAACTGAACATCATAAATTAGGGACCGTCTGTAATTCTGGGCTTGGAGCTTTTCTTAAAGACTTTAACTACTTATTTAATTCCCTAATATCTATGGGGTTATTCAGGTTATCTATTTCTTATTGAGTGATCTCTGGTAGCTTGTGGATTTCAAGGAACTTGTTCATTTCATGTAAGTTATAAAATTTACTGGAAAAAAGTTGTTCATGACTTTCTATTATTTTCTATTCTGGAATTTATAGCGATATCACTCTCTCATTCTTGATATTAGTATTTTTGTCTCATCTCTCTCTTTTCCTGATCAATATGGCTAAAAGGTTATGTAATTTATATTCTCAAAGAATCAGCTTTGGTTTCATCTGTTTTCGCCATTGTCTTTTATTCCATTGATTTCTGTCCTAATCTTTGTTATTTCCTTCCAATTATGTCCAAGGACACAGAAAATTAAATAAACATTTCTAATTAAAACAACACAGAGCAAAAACCCCTCAGCAAACTAGCATTTAGTCTCCCACTTTCAGTGGGATGTTACCTGAAGGGGCACTGTGCTGGGAGGGCAACAGGCCTGGTAGGAAAGCCTGGCTCTGCCACCTACTGGCTGTGGGCAGTTAGGACAGTCACATACCTCTCGGGGACTCATTTATTGGATCACGAAACAAGAGTGGTACTCAGTCATTCAGAGGGTGCTATTAACAAAATGGTGGCATAGAAATTTCTAGCACTTGTCCCCACTTCCCACCTCCTCTAACCATCCCACCATGCCCCAGAAAGATCCACTTGAACTATCCATGCCCAAAAATACTTTCATAAGAACTAAGGTTTCTAGGTGAAGAGTTATAGCACCCCGGTAAAGTACAAAAATAAGAAAATTTGAGGAGGGTAGGAACGAGAAATTCACACTACTCCCATAACCCCTCTCCCAAGCTTGGGCAGCCCAGTGTAGAGAGAGCAACCCTCCCTGTGGAAGAAGGAGAGATAAGTGAGCACCCAATTTCACCAAACACCCCAGAGCAGCCCACCCCAGCACCAGGCTGACCCCCATGGCTGTAGGTGGCTCCTCCATGGGCTAGGTTCCTATGAACCCAAGTCCCTGGCCCACCCCAGGGGCTGCTGACTCTTACAGCCCCAGAAGCTCCCATGGTACCAGGCTCCCAGTGGACTCCCACAAACACAGGCCCAACCTCCCCTGGTGCCTTCCAGCTCCCATGGCCTTGGGCGGCTCCTATGGCCCAGTCTGCTACTCAGCTCCCATAAATCCCAGCTCCAAACTAGCACCCTTGAGCCCAGGCTCTTGGCTGGGCCCGACACCAGGCTCACTACCACAGACCCAGGCTTTTGACCCACCTTAGCACCAGGCCAGCCCCCATGGACACCTGAACACTAAGCCCACCCTCACGGCCCCAGCTACAAGACCAGCTCCCATGGACCCAGGCCCCCAACTTGTCCTAGAGCCAGACCTGCCTGGGCAGACCCAACCTCCAGGATGATAGCTTCTCAGCTGGGTACAACCTTTAGAAGAGCTTAGGGAATACTCTCAGTTACAACCAAATGTAACACTCCCAAGGGCCACTTCACTCATCTTCTCCTGCATGTCTGAATCTTCTCCAAATTCCTCCTCCCCAGCCCTAAAGACAACTACCTCAGTACTCTCACTAGAGAAGGCAATTCCTTGAATTTCTGTATCTCAGTCCCAGAGATAATACATTTACAGAAAAGGTCAAATCCCCTTCTGAATTAACTAGCCATTTGATATATATGACTGCGAGGATCCAACTCAGAGAATCAGTTCTTTCCAAATACAATTTGCTATCTTTCCCTTCTGAAATCATATTAAAAAGCACACAGGTGTGGGTGCCAGGTGACAATGACCAAACGATGACACCTCCCAGTGCCTTCTCAGGTCAGATGACACCACGTCTCCAGCGGCATCAGAAATTCCCAGTTTCCCTCCTTTGTCCCATTATCCTGACATTGGGGAAAATCGTGAGCTTTCTCCTTACCTGTGTAGAGGTCTGTATCTGTGTATTCGTCCACTTTCTTGTGCTGCAGGATATAATCAGACACCTTGGTCCCGATAGCTGGTTGAACATCCACCCACTCCAGGGAGACCACGGTGCTGGAGGGCTCCACTGTCGGGGACAGCCGCAGCCTAGAGGGAGTGACAGGGAAGGGTGTTTGTTTGTCAGCCGAAATGGGCTGAGCCCCCAAAAGAGTCTGCTTGTGTCAAGATTAAAAGCATGGGATTCAGCCTGGGTTCGAACCCTGATTCAACTGACCACACCGCCACCTTGTATGGACTTGGGCAGTTGCTGGAGCCCTTGCGATCTCCATTTCCTGGTCCATAAAATGGTCCGAAGCAGAGCTGCCTTTCAGAATCAATTTGGAACCCAGTAAATTAATCCAAGCACACAAAATGTGCTTACGGAAAGTTTATCAGTTTTCTATTTATTTAAACTATATTCTCAATGATGCCTCCTTGTCAGTTCAATTGGCAGTGCCTTCAAACACAGTAGCTTTCAACCTTGGCCATTACAAATTCTCCAATACATCCGTCAACTCTTTAATATTCTGAAGTTAATATTCCCTCACAGAGGGCAGGAATTCTGGTAAATCCTTTTATGATATAACAAAATAATAATAAAATAAAATAACAGAATAATTGAAGGTTAAAACTGGAAGGCTCCTGAGAGAGAGGGAGGTGTAATTCCCCCATCTGACAGATGGGGAAAATAAGGCCCGGAAAAGGGACATGATGTGCACCAAGTCACACAGCTAGTCGGGCACAGGGCCATGATGGTAACGTTGCCTGTCCTCAGTCCAGTTTCCTTCTGTCTTGCCAATACACCACACTATCTCTTCAATGTCATTCTTTTCACCCTTCAGAGGGGTGTTATGGGACCCTGGTTCCCCAATATCAGCTCCTGCTCAGCTCATCTATGTTCCTTGCACCACTCTCCCTCTCAGTCACAGTCCTCCACTGACGCCGACCTTCCTCGACTCCCTCGGGGTGGACTTCCTGCATCAGGCATTCTCGTGTGCTCTTCCTTTTCCCAAAACACAACTCTTGTCCCCCATCCAGGCTTCCTGGATGACCTCCCTCCCCTCTAACTAAAGCAGCCCCACACCACTCCCTCCATGAGCCCCTGTTTGTTTTTATTACTTAATTTTTTAACTGTATATTATTTTCCTGTTTTGGCTTTGACATCTGTCCCCCTTACTCCACTTAGGGAGTCAGCTCCCTAAGTTCACAGACTGTGCCTGATTCATTTATTGATGAATTCCCCAGTGTCCAACACACAGCAGGTGTTCAAAAATTATTCATGGAATGAATGAGTAAAACGAAGTTTCTTAGAGAAGGCTCTGCACTTTCTGATCTCAGCAGCCCCAGTGTCCAACACAGGAACCACCAAAGCAGTGGTCAGTGCCATGGGAACCTTGGCTGAGTGGAAGAGTCAAGGAAGTAATGATGGACCGAGTGACATCGTTACAACAGCACAACGCTGACGTATCAGTGTCTACCCTTGAGCTGGTTGCTGTCCTACCAAAGTTCCCAGCTTTCTTAAAGAAAAAGGCAGGCCCCGGAGACCGCAGTGAGCTCTTGATGCACCCTGAGAACAGAAGCAAGTCACAGCCTGGACTGGCAGGACAGGAGTGGGAGTCCATGGAAAGGGGAGGCCAAAGGAGGAGGGGCCATACATACGTACACCGGCTGCGGGAGGGGGCTGCAGTTGGGGAGCCCACTGGCATCAAAGGCGCTGAGGTCACACCTGCACCAGTCGTCGATCACGTCCCCTTTTCCTGAACACCAGTAGGAGCTCATCAGTGCATTCTTGAAGGCCTACCACGGAAGAGGACAGAAGAAATGATGACAACGATGGTGGAGAGACTGAAGGTGAAGATGCCAGTGGCTGTGTTAGTAGCTGGCCGAAACTTAAGAGCAACCCTCCTAGGCACCGGACACTATCTGGCATCTAAACCCCTACCTGGCACTCTTCCACCAGGTTTTCCCATTCTGAGCCATTCTCTGCCCAACAAGCCAGAACGATCGCTGAGCCAGGACAGTAACAGCACCCATTGAGAACCTCCTCTGGGCCTGGCACTGCACCTGCCTTCACTTATTTCATCTTCACCACCACACACGATAGTTCTGTATCAGTGTAATTATCATTGTTATCATTTCACATTCTGCAAATTGGAAAACTGAGTCACAAAGGAGGTAAGTAACTTGCCTGAGGTTCAAAGCTAATAAGAAAGGTGCTGGGATCTGATCCAAGGCTGTCTGGCTCCAGACCTTGTCTCCTTAAACATCTTGCTACACTGCTTTGTGCAGAAGTCTGACCTCCCTGCTTAGAAACCTTCAGAGGCTCGCCATGGCCATCAGGATGAAGTCACAACTCCCTGCTCTAGTTCCCGAGCACCTGCCCAGGCTCATCTGTCACCACTTCTGTGACATTCCTCTGCACGCTACCAGCCACCTTCCTGCAGCCACTAACATTTGCACCAGCAGTGAATTCCTGCTCATGTAAAGTATGCTCTAAGTCAGGAGGCAGCAAATTGTTTCTGTAAAGGGCCAGACAATAAATATTTTTGGCTTTGTGGCTAGGTAGCATCTGCCACAACTACTTAACCCTGCCTTTGCAGTACAAACGTGACACAAGCAATACCTTAAATAAATGGGTATGATTGTGTTCCGATAAAACTTTATTTACAAAGACAGGTAACTGGCTAAACTTGGCTTGAATGTCAAGTTTGATGACCTTTGTTCTCAGTGATGATTAATGCTCTATTTAATCGCAATATGCTTCATGACCTTTTGCTGGAACATTCTTTCCTCTTCGCTGGAAATTTTGCCCAAACCCCCCACCTCTTCCCCAGCCCCTTGTACTCCTACGACTTACTCTTTTGGTCTAAAGTAGTACATTTCTTTTTCTGGGGACCCCACTTTGGCTTTCTTCAGACTGGGACCACGCTCCTCTCCTGGCCACCATAACACACTAGACCACACCCACCCACCACACTCCCTTGCTTGCGTCACCCAACCCATTCTGGTCCTGCCAAGGTCACGGGCCACGCCTAATTCCCGTTAGTGTTCTCACAGGACAGAACGCAGTCATTCAGTCAATATTCACTGGATAAATGAATGGGCACGGAAACCCTAACCAGGAGGCCCAGGCTCCGATGGGCTTCATGCTTTAGTCACCCCATTTACACTGACATTTCAAGGCACTGGGGACTCAGAGAGTGTCGCAGCTCCTTTTGGAAACATAGGGCATCCAGGGAATGCTGGTCTCATACCTTTGCCAGGTAACAAACTAGGTGCTTCCTTTCTTACTTTTTATTTGTACTTCCTGTACACTTTTTAAATAAAAGTGTCACACTGCCTATATCACCAAGGATACCAATACAGCATGTTTGAATAAAGTGAATTGGGGCCTGCCCACCCAACTGCCCAGAACACCCATCTGGAAGGAGAAGGTGTGTACGAGAGCGCTATTGTGTAACCCCTTCACATTTCTCCCCATGCCAATGACGGGGAGGCTCCGATTCCTCCTGCCATATGCTCTTCCCCCACCCTTTCCTCGGGTATGAACAAATGATCTAATTTCTCCTGAATTAAGAGTAACCCAAACAAATAAAAAGAATTATAATAAAAGTGAATGCTCGCAGAACACCCAATTACAGACTAAGGTGCTTTAAAGGCATTACAAAATGAAATCCTCACAACAGATACAGACATCAGGATCCTCATTTACAGCTGAGAGAACCGGGAATCGGCGCAATGAAGCGACTGTCCCCAGGTCACACAGCAAGTTCATGGTGGAAGCAGAGTCCCAGCCCAGATCTCCGACTTCCACACTCAGGTCCTTTTTATTTAACCCTACAGGCCCGTGGATTAACCCCAAGTAGGAATGCCAGAGTTAGCAAATAAAAATAGGATGCCCGGTTAAATTTGAATTTAAGATAAACGACAACTTTTATAAATATACCCCACCCTATGTTTGCATACCAAGTGTGTGAGCCAGGGTCTGGCACATAGTTAATAGCACTGTTCCTGTTGCAAGTCAGAACCTACGCTGGGAACAAATATCTGTTCTCCTACCAGCATCGGAGGGGGCATTCTTCTGAGGACAGAAACCAGATGGAATGGCATGAAGTCATGGTGACGGACAGACTGTTTTCTCCCTCCATGTGCAGGTTCCCCCTTGCTGAAATTAACATGCACAACTGCTCGTGACTCAGGATTCTCTAACATCTCCAGCCAGCAGGAAGGGCTTAATTTCCATAATGGTGCAATCCAGGGCCATCGGTGAAAGTGACGCAGATGCTAAGTGATTGCCTTAGACTCCGGCAAGGGGAGGAGAGAGAACATCCTGTTTTGTTTGTGTATGTGTTTTTGAGTGTTGCATGTGTGTGTATGTGTGTTCTGTAATCAACAGTCATTTGAGCTTGTGGAAAACAAAACAGAAAATCTCTCTGGACTTTGTGAGTTTCACCATCCGAGCAGCTCTTGGGAAGAAATCCTGTCTGTGAGGCTCCACGTCCACGGGCTCTTTCCCAAATCGTGAGGAACAGCATGGGGACTGGTGTAATGGCCAGGCAAACTCTGGACAGAGCACAAACACACCCTGATAAAAGGCCTACATCAAACGGGGAGCCCCAGCAAGGCAGCAGAGGCCAGCACTGTGTCAGCGAAAGATCGCTCCTTCTTTACGTCTTCGGTCCTTGCAACACTCCATTCTGAGTCCAATTAGCTCTCAGGGGAAAACAATCAGAGAATGTTCCAGCTTCAAGGCCTCTCTGTAAATCATCTAATCTAATGCATTTTTACCAATGCAGATACAGTGGCTCAGAAAGACGCCATGGCTGGTCCGAGGTAACAGAGCCACTTTGGGATGAAATGACGCTTCCCCCTTTCGGTCCTCAAAATTGTCTTCTGAGGTGGGACTCATGTCCATTCGCAGACGAGCATGGAGGATTGAGAACTTGAACTGAAATCCATCTGATTCCTGGCGCTTTTGACTTTCCCAGGTCGCACGGGAACAATAAATGCCAAGATTTCATCCAAAACATCCTTTTCAGCTGCTCTGCTTGAATCATGTGCTTATGTGTTGTTTGTGTGTGCGTCTGTGTGTGTTCTCTGAGGGAGATGAAACCTTACACTGGAGGCATTGTTGACTCCTGGCTTTTGAGTAAGTGAAGGGACTTAAGAAACAAATCCTGTACTTAATACAGGGCTAAGGGCTATATTTGCATGGCCATTGGTTTTCATAACAAAGAAGGTTTGCATTTCCACTACTTGTAAAGGCTTCCAACTTTTGGCTAATTAGCTAGCAAACCGAGCTGGGCAGGAGGAGAAAACAGCCACAAAAATGTTAAGCAATCAAAATAAACTAGGGTTTATTTTTCACTCTATTGTTACTTTCATATTTGAACTTGGGTAAATTATTCCTCTCTTTAAGCCTCAATTTCTCCATCTGCAAAATGAGGACACAGAAGACATATTTTTGAAGATTTAATTAAGTTTAATAAACATTCACTGCAAACCACGTGCTGTCTAAATGCTAAGAAAGGAGATGAAAAGCCCCAGTTGCTGACTTCAAAGGACTCGGCGTTTAATGGTGAAGACAAACACAATTACAATTAATATGGTTCAAGTGCTATGAAGTAATACACACAAGAGGCTGGGAGACAGAAAGGAAGTGGCTCTTCCAGCCTCAAGACTTTTGACAATGTCTTAGGAATCTTAAACTATAAGTAAACATTCCGTATTTCATCAAGGTACTCGGGACCATCTATAGAGAATGTCATGAATTAAATTTCATATTCTATGTTTACAATAAGTGTATTTTTTACACTAAAAATTGTACTCGGGGCTGACACCAAGTCAGTTCTTTTTGATATCAGTAGGGCTCTGGTCTGTCTGACCAAAATGATGGCCTGAAGTCCTCCCTCACAGCTTAAAGGGTTTTACTAGCTCCACAAGGTTGGTGTTAAGGCTGCCCGACCCATTGCAATCGAGGCGAAAGGCCTTCTAGAGACAAAGTAACTGCTACCCCTTCCACCGCTGGCTCCCTCTCAGTGCCCAACACAGTACCCAGCAGATAACAAGTCAGTCGGTATTCGCTGAATTGAACTAAAAGTTCACGAAGAATGCTGAATGAAAGAAACCAATGTATAAATGATTAAGAGCCAAGAGAATGTGTGTGTGAGATCCTCTTCTTCCCCCAAATTACTTGCATCTTCAATGTCAGTAAACAGCACACCCATCAGTTTGGTGCCTGGAGCCAAAAATGGAGGGTCAGTCCAGACTCCTCCCTTTTCTCGTAACATGTCCCAAAACCAATTTCTCTTCCCTGCTCTCACGGCTGTTTCCCTGGTGCAGGTTAGCAATGCCTCTTCTCTAGGCAATTGTCACAGCCTCTGGCCTGGCCTTCCAGCTCCAGTGCCACCTTTCCCAGCTTGTAAAACATGATTGCTTGCTTATTCCACCCCTTTGCTTGAGCCCCTTCGAAAGCTCCACCACCACCTGAACAATACCTCCAGTTCTTTACCCTGACTTTCAAAGTCCTTCACTGTTCATCCTGTGGCTCATCTTCCATCTACTCCTTGCTGTGCCCGCTCTGATCCAGACATACTATCTTCTTGTAGTAACGCATTGTTTCATACCAAGCCTTTTGTCATGCTCTGTCTCCAGTCTAAAATGCCTATTCTCCACTTATTGCTCCTTGCTGAACTCCAGAAAACGTGTCCACCAGGACCCAGCCACACTTGGGAGGTTTTGTCTCTCCCTCCGCTCATTCCATTTTTTGCACATTTCACATTTCCTTGCAATTTGCTTATTGATGGGCACTTCTTGCTTACATACTGTGAACTGTTTTAGGCCAAGGTACTATATTGCTTTATGTCCACGTTCCCAACTGCAGGCAAGAGCCAACACATAGTACGGTCCCAAAAATATGTGTTGAATTGCAGAGACAAGTGATAGGATGCTCTGTCAAGGGGTTAAACTGATACACTTGCTGTTGTTCCTCTCTTCCAGCAAAAGTGATGACAAAAATGTAATTGGTCACCACAAAAAGACTAAATATCCATGAAGCCATTGGAATGGGGTTTGGGGTGGGGTACAGAAGTGGAATCCCTTTTGAAGACATTTGAGATTATTGCTTGGGAGAGTGGGTTGATAGTTTTTGCTAAAAAAGTGTTTGAAAGTCTAAAATAAGAGCCTCCTAGGATACTAGGGAGAGATGGAGGGGAAGGAAGTGGTTGGCATCCTAGCTTTGTAGGGAGACTAATTCCTAAGCCCACGATGACCACAAGTTTCATTGGTCAGGAGGAGCTGGGGTTGGTGAGCACAGGAAGGACTGAGGAGGACTTTGTGGCAGTGCTTTGCAGAGGTGGACATAGTCCAGCCTAAACCTCTGGGACAGGACTTCCTGGGCCGTCTGCCATTCAGTCATCAGCACAGCCTGTACTAACGACTGTAGGAGGTGCCAGTCACTCATTTCCCTGGTAGTTACAAGAGGTGGAGACCAGGGACTGGAGCCCCCATTCTTTGAGAATGGAATAACAAATGCCGATGTGCCCTGACAATTAGGAGATTGTCACTGGTCATCTTGTTACAAACTAATGCCTGCATAATTAAGCAGCAGTATGAGAACACATTTGGGGAAGGAAGTAGGTAATGTTAATTGACTTAAGTCTTCTTTTTCCCAAACAGAGCAGACAGGCAAGTGTGGTGACCTTAAAACATAACCCTAAATATCTTTGACATGTCTTTCATCATGAGGTGGAATCTACGTTCCCTCCCCTTGAGTCTGGGCTCTGTAATTGCTTGAACAAAAACACACACACACACACCCAAAATGTTGCCACTTTAATTTCTGGGTCCAGACCTTAGGACACTGGCAGCTTCCACATGTCTCTTGGGACGCTTGTTCTTTGAACCCAAACACCATGCTGTGAGGAAGTCCAGGCCACATGGAGAGGCCACATGTAGGTATTCCAGCCAACAGACCCAGCTGAGGTCCTAGCTAACCACCAGGTCATCTGCTGGACATGTGAACGGGGAAGCCTTTGAGATGGCTCCAGCCAAAGCCACCAAGCTGACTGCAACCACATGAGAGAGCTGAATAAGAACTGCCCAGCTCAGTCTACTCAGTCCAGTCAGCCCCCAGAATGACAGAGAGAATAATAAAATAATCACTGCTATTTTAATGGAGTTGGGGTTGGGAGGATTATATAGCAATAAATGCCTGGAACAGTAGATTATTCACCTTTGAACAATGCTAAAAGATTGCTTGGAGGATGTAGCAACTGAGGGGTACCTACCTGAGCGAAGGATAGTAAAAACCTCAAGTTCATGCATATCCCAGGAGATGGGGAGCTCTGAAGTGCATAAATGCATACTCATCATTACAGGTTCCTGTCGTTTCAGATCTGGAAGAGTCCTGAAAGGCAAATACTACCCCTCGCATCTTCGCAAACAAAGAAGCCCAAAGAGGGGAAGGGACTTGTGTCCGAGTTTACACCACAGGAATCTGGCAGAAACCAAACAAGATTTTCATACCAACTAACATTCAATGCATGAGGCTGCCTATCTTCGGATTGGCTTTCTGCTGTGCTGTTGGAGAGGAGACACACATAATAACAACATTTACTGAGAGTGTGCTAAGCATGCTAATATATATTATGTCATTAAATCCTGCCAACGGACTTATGAGTCAGGTTCTGCTGAAACCATCCCCATTTTACAAATGTGGAAACTGAGGTTCCAAGGGTAAACAAGCCTGCTCAAAGTCACCCAGTTAAAAAGTGGAAGAACAGCCCTGGCTGGTGTAGCTCAGTGGATTGACTACAGGCTGCAAACCAAAGGGTTGCCAGTCTGATTCCCAGTCATGACACATGCCTGGATTGTGGGCCAGGTCCCCATTGGGGGCCACATGAGAGTCAACCACTCATTGATATTTATCTCCCTCTTTTTTCCCCTCCCTTCCCTTCTCTCTAAAAATAAATAAATAAGATTAAGAAAAATAAATAAACTTCCTTCTTAAAAAAAAGTGGAAGCCCAAGAACTTGAACTCAGGTCATTAGATCCTGAGGCCCATTCTTGCAGCCACTCCCATCATGAGCAGTAGTCTCGCTAACTGGAGGGTAACAGTAACAGTGTCTCACTGCACGTTTGATGTGTCAGGAGGGACTAGGACTGAGGGACCAGGATATGAAGAGGGGAGCACAGCAGAGCTCAGGCAGAGGCAGAAGCAGTGGCTACACTGGGTGCTCACTACAGGCCAGGCACTGTTCTCTCAATGCTTTGCGTGTCCACTCCTGACAACAACCCACAGTACTTCACACATATTAACTCATTTAATTCCCCCAACGACCTGTGAGGTAGGAATGGTTATGATGTCCATTTTACATTTGTGTCCAGGGTCACAGAGCTAGTAAGTGGCACGACCAGGATTTGAACCCAGGCTCCAGATTTGATCTGGCTCTAGAGCCGGTGCTCTGCTCTGAAATATAAAACCTCCAAATAAACACTCTGATGGAGACAATTCATTTTTACAAAACGTAACTTGCACTGCTGATTCCCCCCACCTTTAGCATGCATTGTGGTTTTTCACTATGCCCACGGGAATGGACCATTGGAAATGCCATAGTTAATTGCCATTTTTGTAGGTCAAATGTCAGCGATTGCATATGCTTCAATATACTAGAAGCCACAGGAGTGAATAAAATCCCAGAAGAGGAGGATTTTAGAGCATGAGAAGAGTAGAGTGACTGACAAAGGAAAATCCCAGGGAACTCATACATTTTCTGACTAACTTGCTGTATGACCTCAGTAAGTCCCTCACCGACACCTGTAATTTCTTCAGTTGGACATTTAGTCCAGAGCATTGCTGGTTCCGATCACTTTCTGATGTGTCCTAGATTTTGCTTTTTCTCAAAGCTGCCCCTAATTTTCCCTCCTGGAATCCTTCAAAAATTCCTGCCCAGCAAGAGGTGGAAGGGAGGGATGACCAGGTGGGACACAAAGGATTTTAGAGTGATTAAATTATTCTGCATGATGCTATCATGGTGGATACACGTCATTATGCAGCATCATCAATTGTAACAAACTCTGGGGTGGGATGTTGATGGTGGAGGGTCAGTGTGTGTTTGGTGGAGGCAGTGCAGGGAGTACGTAAGAATGTGATACTTAACAGTCAGTTTTTCTTCAAATAAACAGGGTTGATGGCTTCGATCTCTTCTTTTTGGAGCATCAGTGGCAGTCAGGACCTAATGGACAGTAGTGGCTTCTAACTCTAACTCAGGGAACAGTCTCTCTCTTTCTCTCTATCCACCCCCTTTCTTTCTTCTTTTATCTATTTCACATCCTAAGCCTTAATAAGGTATAAAACCGTGAAAACACTATGTCATACATCTGAAACTAATACACTATCATATGCCAATTATACTTTAACACAAAAATTTAAAAGTAAAAACAAATAAACTCGGTCTTGCCTGGAACCTGAAACTGTTCTCAAAAATAAAGCCTAAAATTGCTCTAAAAAATAAAGCCTTTTTAATTGCTAGCCAACACTCTGTAGAGGAGGTCACACAGATGACAAGAGTGCCAATGATGGTTTTGAAGGAAGGGAGGAGTGGCATGAAGCGATGAGACACTTATTAGCATCTCCTTACTCTAGGCCTGGTGCTAGGGCATCTGTTAGCTCCGATGAGCCTCTTAGCAACCTGTGCAGCAGCAACTCTTGCTGTCCACAGTACTCGTCACAGATGAACAAGCGCAGGGTCAGAGAACAGACCACACTGGCTCAGGGTCCCCCAGGTATAACACATGGAAGGGTCTCTAACTCCAAGCCCAAGCTTTGTCCCTCGACCTCCCTTGCCCCATGCCCCATTTTCAGCCTCCGAGTCAGACCCCCCACCCCGATCACAAGGCCATACACCTAAGAATACTAACTGGCAAGGACCCATTTCCTATATGAGCAATTGGGCAGCTTAATCTATGGCTCTATAAATCACATAAACAACACCTAATTTCCTCTTGTCAGGATGAACTTGGCTTTTCAAACCATTCTCCCCTGAATGATGAGACCCTGACAGAACAGCTGGTTAATCTGGATGACGGGGGAAGACATTTAGAGTCAGCCAAACCCCCGCTCTTGCCACACTTACCTCTGCTAATGAAAAAGTATTAGAGAAATAAATACACAACCCACTGAGATGCTCCTGCATGGGGGTCTGTCAGCTGTCTGTTTCACGAGATGCACAGACACGAGATGATAGGTTTATAGATCCTCAGGCAAGGAGCTATTTTTCTTGTCAGTTCACCCCATATTTCAGCTCTCATCCATCTCATGTAGAAGATGAAGTGCTAGGTTTTAATGCATTAACAATAACGTGAGCATTTTTTTTAGCATATATACGCCAGACACCAGGCTCAATGTTTGCCATGAAGAGAGTCAATTCATTTCCACAGCAACACTGGGTACTCCTAACACTCCCATTATACAGAGGATGAGACTGGGGCCCCAGTGAGGTTGGGGTCCTTTCTTATGCCACATAGCCAGTATCTGGCAGATCAAAATTTGAACTCAAGGTCTTCAAATCCCAAAGCCTAAAGCTTCACCACTACGAGCTAATTTAATCCTCATAGGAAGCCTGTATATTAGGTTGCATTGCATCTGAGCACTGGGGGCGGGGGGGTGGACTGGGATGGGAGTAAAAGACAGAAAACTGTACTTGAATAACAATTAAAATAAAAAAAGAAAAAGTTAAAATTTAGAAAAGTTTGGCACTTGTGTGATCCACTGACTTGAACTCTGTCATGAATCTACGACAATTTGGAGTTAACACTCTAACACCAGTCTGATTCCAAAGGCTGAATCCTCTTCTCTGTGCTGGTCATTTTCCCTACATGATGACGAAGACAGGTAGGAGTTGAGGTACATGACATATTCTCAGGAGGAGAAAGGGTGACCAGGTAACCTTGCTCTGGTCAGTCCCAAGTCCTTTTACCCCAGAACACGGTGAAGTGTGTTTCCACAGATAGGAGTTCAATGGGATATTAACTGATTTGAGTTAAAAAAATTGGGGGTAGGGTGGGGAAGGTTATCTCTGTGGTCAAATAAATGTAAAAGATGCGACAAAACAAAACCAAATAGATTGCTCCATGCAGAACTTTCAGAGCCATTTATGTGCTAATGGTCACCAGGAAGCCCTAAGAAGGTAATGTACAAAACCCAGCATTTCCCAAATATACCAGTACTTGTCCCTGGAATTTTACGCCCACGCGGCACCTGAGGATCTGGCACTCTGCACAGTTTTCTCCAGGTTGCGTTAATCCAGACTCTAGGCTGGACACAAGGTCCTCTGCCAGCCAAGAGCTACTCAGGAAAGAGAGCTCATGCCAGCTCTGCCAGTAACTGTGCCATGCTGGCCAAGTCAGCCTTCCTCTTGGGGACTTGGTTATCTCATCTGTAAAGTAAGGGTGTTGAATGTTCTTAGGTCTGAGGCCCTGACCTTCTGGCGACACCATGCTTGCAAGAAGTACGTGGAGCTCCCACTGGTGCTGCCCAACTTCTGCTGAATCTTACTTACCCAGGCAGCCAGCACAGGTGCCTGCTCTGGCTTCGAACGAGACCCTGGGTTACCCTGAAGACCTGGGCCTATCTGGTCACAGGCTTCTGCCACTTCTCACTGGATGGCTATGAGTCATTTGAATGCCTTTGTGTTAATGTCAGGACCCCCAAATCTCAGGCCTTTGCTCCTTCCCCCAGCATTACCTCTTGCCATTACCCTTTTAATGCTCTGTTCTCTAGCCATGTTTTTTCACCTCTAACCTTTTACATGCTATTTCCTCTCCTTGGAATCTCCTCCCCCACTCAGTAACTTCCCCAATGAGTAAACCATCGGCTTTCAGCTAGGTAGGCTGTAGTGTGCCCTCCCTAACCTTCTAAAGCCAGGACAGGTGCCTTCCTTTATAACACATCTTCCCCCACCTTTCATTAGTATAAAACTTATTTTACTATGTTATATGTTATTGTCTATTCCACTGCTCCTCTGTCTCTCCTAATAGACTGTGTACAAATTGAGGGGGTGGGGCTGTCTGCTTCATTTACTATTCAATCCCTACTGCCTGACATAGAGTAAGGGTCCAGTAGTTGATTTAATCAATGGGTCCATCATAAGTTAATTAACGTTAAGAATCTTAATTTTGTTTGTTGTATCTCTCTCTGCTCCTTCACCCTGTGTTGGCCTTGGCATGGAAGATTTCTCCTCTGCCCAGAGCCTCAGGGTAATTCTGTACTCTTAACCTCTGTCATGCTCCTACTAGTTGCTAACTTCACCCCTGAGATCAGCCCAGGAAACCTAAGAGCCGACGCTCTTGACTTAGCATCCCAAATGTGAGAATGGACAAGGGCAAAATTTCTTCAAAGTCTCTTTCTTAAATATTTATACAAATTGCATATTCCATTCTACCATAGACTTGGGTTGGCTTTAATATTAAAACAATGGATTTCCCCCCAAATGTTTCTCCTAATGTGATTCTCTAGACCTCTTGCCTCACTAATGACTTGAAGCACTTGTTAGAAATTCTGATTCCCAGGCCAAACTCAGACCACTGAATTGGAATCCTAGGAGAGATGTTCTGGAATCTATGAATTAATATACTCCCAGGTGATTCTTATGGATTATCATTTTCAAGGACTCTGATCTCTTTATCATGTGGCTTTGAGTGTATCCCCCAGATTAGGGAATGCAAGTTAGAGAATTAAAAAAAAAACTATAACATGTTAATAGATATCTTTCTAGTATCAGACAGACATAAGGGACAGTTTGGTGGTCATATTTGAACCAAATAACATTTCTTTGGCCAAGGGTAGTGAGCCCCATGAGTTACAATAGACTATTTGGCTCAAACTGGACCAGTCGGGGTTTGTTTGTTTTTTCCTGGAAATTTAGATTAACATGTTAATTGGCATCTCTGAGTGATTCAACTGGTATGAGATAGAAAGCTGGACTTGGCTAAGGTGGGCTTATCATGTTGAACTACCTGAATGGAGACCAGAAAAGGAGAGAAAGGGATAAAGAAAGAGAGATGGAGAGTGGGTGGAGGAAGAGGACGAGGCAACAGACTTAAGTGCAGAGAGGAGCAGAGGCGGCACACTCAGGATCACTGCTAAGAGCCGCTCCCCACATGCTGGTAGTTCAGCTGTGTGCTCTGCCCTTGAGTTACATGAGAAATCCATGTATCATTAAAATAATTTCTCCTTTTTTTTTTTTTTTTTGCTTAGAAAGTTTCAGTGGGTTTCTGTTTTTTACTACTTAAAAGCTTTGACTAGTACACATACAAACATTCTACTTCTTAGACTGGCACAGAAAGCTCTTCACGCAGCAGTACCAAACAAGCTCTCTGGCCTCGCACCCCACCACCACAGTCTGCCCCAGTCCTACATACCAGCTACATTGAACCACTTGTCATGGGCCAGACGGGAAACCAACTTTTATGCCATCGTGTCTTTGCATGTGGTTTCCCTTAGCTTATAATGTCTTTCCTGCATTCTGCCTTTGATCAAATCATACTCATTCCTTAAGATACATTACAACTGCATTCACTTTTGGAAACCCTTTTCTGACTTCCCAGCAGAACTGAAGGTCCCCGTTGCACCTTGGGCAACACGTCTATGAGGCAACTATAATATTTTATTGAATTATTTCCTTGGATGTCCCTTCTCTCCATTGCACTGGGAGTTCTTTGCCTTATTGTATCATAAGCTCCTTGCACAAGGCCTGACCCAAAGCAGATATTCCATAACTATTTGCTGCATGAATAAGCGTTGCATGAATAAGTGTTGCATGGATGAGTGGTAAACTCTGAGGAATAGAAGACTGGGAGCTCTTTGGATGTCCAATCTATGTTATCCTAGTAGACCTGCTCAGTCATCAGAGCAATAGATTGTGCTTACATTGTTCCAGACTATCTCCAGACCATTTTTCCTGCCTGTCATTGAGTTGATAGCAATTATGAAAGTGATGAATAGCAGACCAATTATGAGCAATAGGAAACATCAGTTATAACTCCTGGGAGAAGACACAGCCATATCAGTAGCCTCATCCATCTAACTGTGAGTCATCTTCCCAAGGCATCTTGCCCTGTGACCTTGAACTGCCAAGGGCTTCTTAGTCCCACATGAATCCAGGCTCTTCAGAGGATGGCCCCTCCTCTCAGAGCCTGTCTTCTACGAGGCGTTGTTTCTGGCCCAGTCCGTCCTGAGAGAGGAAACCTGGACAGAACTCATACGATTTTCCTAAGGGAAGCCTTTAGACCAGGATCCCAGCCCCACCCAACAGACAAGACCTGTCTTTTAAGGCCTGTTGTCCTTTGAGAGATAGCAACTCCTCTCCCTGTGGTAAGAACATCTGGAGATGAGAGGCGGGTGGGAAGGCTTCAAGTGGAGGATTTGTCCAAGATTGTGGAGCTTAAGTTACTAAATGCTAACTTAAGTTAATGGTGAATTCCTGAATAAAGGGCTGCAGAATTTCCCTTCTGTGGCCACTGATGACCTCATATTTCCAGTACACCAGTTTTCCCTTAAGAAGCATCTGAGGGAGGCAGTCTCTCCAGCTGGTGTGGCTTCTATGGTTGGGCCTATGGGTGGGAGCAGGGAATGAAAGGTCAGAGGACAGGAGGGGGACAGGCTTAGTTGAGACACAGACTCAGCTTATCTTTGCTGTTGAAAGGGAGCCTTAGATATTTGGTTGAGGAGGTTGTGAAAAGGGAGATTTCCACTTTCAGGTTCATTGCAGCTACACTTCCACCAAGTCGGACATGAGAAGTCTAGATCTGTGGAGAAGTCTAGATCCCATAACCCAGCAAAGGATTTCACACAGGCTGGAGGGAGGGTACAGCCTAGAGGTTAAGAGTATGATCTTTGGAACCAAATCCCTGGATTCAATCTTAGTGCTATCACTAAGCAAACAGACAGCAGTGACTTTGACCCTCTATGTCTCACTTTCCACGTGTGTCAAATGGGGATATATTAACATCTTCATCATTAAGGAATGTTATAAGGGTCATTTCTAAAGTATCTAAAATAATGCGAGTTCTATATATGAATCCACACATATATCTATATTTGATTTATAAATGATTATATTGACAAAGTTCTGAACTTGGGTATTCTTTAGATGGAATCAAACTGATGAACATAATAAAGTTGTTCCTTATAAATACTGATAGACAAAAGTAATTCTGGACACATCTATGATAATAATAATACTTATTATTTTTAATATCATTCCAATGGGGGAAAATACATCCTTAGAACCCACTGTCAGAAACAAGATTCTTTGTCTTTGGGTAATTATGCCTTTCTTTCTTTTTTCTTTTTTTTATTTTAATTGTTATTCAAGTACAGTTTTCTGTCTTTTACTCCTGTCCCAGTCCACCCCCCCAGTGCCCCCCACCTCCCTCTCATTTCCACCCCCCTTAGTTTTTGTCCATGTGTCCTTTACACTTGTCCCTATAATCCCTTCTCTTTTTCCCCTGAAATTCCCTCCCCTCTCCCCTCTGGTTACTGTCATCCCGTTTTCTATTTCAATGTCTTTGGTTATATTTTGCTTGCTTGTTTGTTTTGTTGCTTAGGTTCCTGTTAAAGGTGAGATCATATGGTATTTGTCTTTTACCGCCTGGCTTATGTCACTTAGCGTAATGCTTTCCAGTTCCATCCATGCTGTTGCATGGGGTAGGAGCTCCTTCTTTCTTTCTGCCACATAGAATTCCATTGTGTATATGTACCATAGTTTTTGGATCCATTCATTTACTGGTGGGCACCTAGGTTGCTTACAACACTTGGCTATTGTAAATTGTGCTGCTATGAACATTGGGGTGCATAGGTTCTTAATTATGCCTTTCTTCATTTCCATGTACTAACTACCCTTTTTGGTTTTTAATCAATGGATGCCTGAGGGTAAGGCAATTACTATTTATTGTACACCTACTCTGTGCTGGGTGCTTTCATTAGAAGCAAGAGCAGAAGCAGAAGAGAAAAGGATGGAAGAAAAGGAGAGGAAAGATAAAAAAGATGAGGAAGAGGAAATCAACCACAGTTAATATTGATCAAGTTGTTAAGCATACTAGGCATTGCGGAGTGCTCTTCACACATAATCCATTTAAACTAACAGAAACTCGGTAGTATCCCCATTGAGACCCTGAGAAGCTAAGTTATATCTCCACAGTGTGTGGCAAATCGAGAATGTAGGTCTCGGACCATCTGATTCTTCTATCTCCCGTTCTTTATCATTATCATCTTACATAATATCCAGAACCATCCTAGGAAGCAAGTCTTCTTATTATCCCTATCTTACCCATAAGAAAATGGAGCTGAAATAGGCTAAGTCACCTGTGCAGTGCCATCTAACAGGTAAGCGTAAAATCTGGAATTCAAGTCTATACCTGGTTGACTCCAAAACTTGAGCCCTGTAAATGACCTCTCATTAAAACTCTAAAATTTCAAAACCTCACTAATAAGTCTGTTTATCTTGAGTGTAACTAATAACCTTCTGAAGATAAAACTTAAGTAAATCTATGTATATTTATATAAATATACATGAGTATTATGTATAGCAGGTCCTCAGTTAATATCATTTTGTTCAACTTTGTTTTGTTTAATGTTGATGAGATGCCACAGGAATTTACCTTTGGTTTCTACCAATTAGATTATGGTAAAATTGCTTTCATTATACATCATTTTGTCTAATATCACAGAACCTATTGATGGTGTTAAGTGAGGACTTACTGTATATCAATATATCTACTAATTGGCATATATACCTGCCAATAAGTGTCTGCACATTTGAGAAACAACAACTGTGGGAGAAGCATTGTGGAGGGGTGGACTGAGCTTCGCGAATGGATACTTGTCCACCTCCAAGCAGCTACCCTGTTTCTATTTCCTGGTATCCCCGCTGATCATTCGAAGGGAAGCAAGGATTTCTGGAAAACATTCAGGTTGGGCAAGTTCAAGTTGAAGAGTCCAAGCCTAACCTCTCTTATGAGTGGATTAATCCTAAAACAGGGTTGAAGAAAGGGTTGAGGATTGAGTTAAGAGACAGTCTTTGTTGAGTGTTGGGATAAGAACTCTAATTAGATGTGAAACAGAACCCAGCTTCCAAGGGGCTGAGAAATCACTAAGAGGTGAGAACAGAGCAAGGAGTTTAGCTGTCAAGGGAAAGTAAACAGAAAGTGACAGGAAGGAATCTAGAATGCAAAGAAGGCTACTTGCTGAGGGCAGCGCTTGTCCATGTCAAAGTGTACAGGAGGGAGCCAACGATGAGGTCATGTCCATGGCTTACACTTTGAGATCACAGGCCATGCCACCAAAACCAGATGCACTTACATCCTGCTTCCATAACTACTGGCTATGTGACATTGATAAGAGATTTCTCCTTCAAAGCTGCAGTTTCCTATAGCCAAGCATAAGTTACATTTTGAATTCCTACTGTGTGAAGTAAAGATAGAAAGTTCTGTGACCCAAGACAAACCCAAAAGTGTGGAAGCAAAAGACTTGGAGTCTACCTTTAACTCTGTGGGCAAGTGACATAGTCTCTGTGTACTCTTCCAGTTTTTAATCATAGTAGGCGTTGCTAAGCGCTCTTCACATGTAATCCATTTAAACTAACAGAAACTCGGTGGTATCGTGCATCACACATCATTACGAAGAACCCAGCACACTGGAGTTCCTTCAGAAGCTGGGATAATCAGGATGGCTGGGGTAAGAGGCAGTCTGAGATAAGAATCAAACTCATGAGATGAAAACCAATGGAGGGGACTGGGACTGTTTATCAGAAGAAAAGTCCAATCAAGACTTAACATGTCCTCAAGTACCAGAGAGACTGTCACTTAGAACCAGGAGAGAGAGCAACCTTTCACTGAGCTGTTTCTGTGTGCCAAGCATTGTTACTAAGCACCTTATGCGGATTATCTTAGTTAATTTGAAAAACAATTCTAAAAGGTAGGTATTATCAATCACAGTTTACTGACGAGAAAACAGAAACTGAAAAACTTCAGTAATGCGCCCAAAGGCACACAGAAATCTTCTGCCAAATCTGATCATTTAAGCCCTCGTTTCTCAGGTTCCAAAACATGTGCTCTTTCTCTAAATCCATAGGTAAGGCTATTTCCGTGTAGTGTTGATGGACGGAACCACATGCTGAAAGGATAGGAAATGCACAGGAAAATATCCGACTGAGGATAAAAACGAAGGACACTCTAGTAGTGAGAACAGGCTGCTTAGGGGTCACTGAGCAAGTGGTTGATTGGGAATATTCAGACTCAGGCTCTTACAAAGTATGGTCTCGAAAAATTGTTAACTTGGAGAACATGGTAAAGATATTGAGGATTTTTTTTAGTTTTTCTCTTTTAAAAATACAAACTTGTACATTTACATATAAAATTACATAATGTTTGAGGTTAAGAGCAGGTGTGAACTAGAAAGTGGTAGGTATGAGTTCACTACTCTATTTTCTCTACCTTCATATATGTCATACTTTTCTACACTCAGTTGTTTGGGGGTTGGGTAGCAGAAGATCCAGGGATTTAACAGTGCTCCCCCCCCATGGGAACATTTGGTGATGAAGCTAAACATGAACAGAAACACCTAGGCCAGGCAGAAGCCCTGTTTCTCGAGGATGTGTTTCCTCCCAGGACTGGCACATGTGGCCTGGACCCACGCTGCTCCAAAATGCTAGGAGTGACGTGACCCTGACGAGCAGCGAGGGCTCTGCACAGACCGACCGGCTGTGCAGTAGTATAGACGCTTGCTGCTCTCACTGCGTCTGCCTGGTGCATTGTGAGGCACATATGGAACGCCTTTTTTTTCTTTCTTAGATTAGAGAGAAACAGACAGAGGGAGCTGGATTGTTTGTGAATTCTCTCCAGGCCTTTAGCACCCCTGCAGACTGAAGTTGCCTAATGACCCAGGAGGAGCCTGCTGAGAGCAGGGCTAAGCTCCAACAGGGACGGGTCTGCAGCTCACTCTGTTCCTGGAAGTCCAACCCTGCCCTGGCTGGGCCAGTCTTTGCAGGACACCCTCGGATAAATGGTGGCTGTGTGATAAATGAGTGGTCGTGGGGACAGCGGGAAAAGGGACCTCAGCCCTGGCTCGGGCACTCGTTAGCCCTGAGGGGCTTCAGAGGGTGGTACCTACCCTTTCGGAGCCTCAGTTTCCCTATCTGTAAAATAAGCACTGAAACCTTCATAGGCCTAGTGAGAGACTGAAGGGAGCCAGTATATGTGAACACAACATGTAAGCATACCAGAGCAAATTGGCAACTCACCTGTTTTTCTCTCATCCATTCATTTATTGTCAACAATCTATTTCTTGGATGTCTACTATGGATCAGACATCATACTAAAAGCTATTGCTGCAATGCTGAGCTAAAGTTTGTCCAGACCCTGGTCCATTGGAGTTTACCCTCTAGTGAATGGGAAAATATTTTGACTCAATATAAGGAAGGATATTCTAGAAGTGAGGGAAGCAGGATGTAAGGGGTCACTGAGCAAGCTGTTACTGAGAATGTTCAAACACAGGCTCCAGAACCTTTGCAAGGTGTGGTAGAAAGGAATCAAGACATAGACGAGAGTTTGACTAGACGCCTGTCCAGTGCCTGCATTCCTGAGGTTACCTGCTCCTTCTTCCTCGTAGGCACAGTTGCCGTCATTAATGAAAACCATAAAATGTGGAGGAGGAGAAAGAGGAGACAGACATCAATCAAACAATTACAAAGCATAAAAACATAATTAGAAACGATCATAATTGCCATGGAAGAAAGACAAAAAGAGTCAAGAAAGTAAGTAAACAAGCCAAAGGGGGGCCTTATCAAAGACAGATGTCTCAGCTATCTGGTAGGTGGGTAGCAGCTAGCTCAGTGGACAGAAGTCAGTGGAGGGGTGAGAACCATTCCACATACAGGGAACAGCATGTGCAAAGGCTCTTTGGAATGATAAAAGGCACTGTTTCCAGAAACTGCAAGATCACCGTGACTAGAACAGACAACCAGGACATAAGATGAGTTTTAAGGAGTTGGACGGTCTAGTCCAGGCAGCTCGTTTTCGGTCATGGTAAACACCTTAGTCTTCATCCCAAGAGCAACTGGAAACCAGTTAAGGATTTTAATTGGGAAAGTGATATGAACAAGTTTTAGTTTCGAAAATACCACTCTGGTTACCAGGAGAAGGCTGCATTAGAGGGAGCAAGGTTCATTGCTAGCCAGTTAGGTGGCTCCAGCAATAGTCCAAGCAAGACTTGGATGGGACTGGGTAAAAGTGAACATATCTGAGAAATTCTCAAGAAGAAAAATCTATAGGATTCGTTAATGGGTTGTAGTGTCAGGGATTTGGGTGTAGACAGGAAAATATGAGTGGTATCAAAGATGTCTTAATGTTTTTGAGATTACAAAGAACTGAGATAGAGCTCCGGCTGGTGTGCCTCAGTGAACTGAGTGCTGATCTGTGAACCGAAAGGTCACCGGTTCGATTTCTGGTCAGGGAACACATCTGGGTTGCAGGCCGGGTCCCCAGTTGGGGCTGTGTGAGAGGCAACCAATGGATGTATCTCTCACACACATCTATGTTTCTCTCCCTCTCTTCCTCCCTCCCTTCCATTTTCTCTAAAATAAATAAATAAAATATTTTTTAAAAAAGGACCGAGATAGAAAACACTATTAAAAAGACATGTTTGACCAATGAAGAGAAGCCATTACATTTCCATGGGATGCGGGGGGCCAATACTGGAACAAATGAGGGTGAATCAGTGCAGAGAGCAGAACTGGTCAGTTTTTTGTTTTTTTTTTTTTTAAATTGTGGCCATTAAGTAAAGAAATAAAGATGGTAGGTGGAGAAGGTAATATAATACAGTGATGGTGCCAATAGCGCACATGAGACTCCCATTTATTGCACCTCGTTTGGAAAGAATGAAGGGCAGTAGCTAGGAGAGATAGAGCAGCAAAGTGAGACAAAGCTCAGGTGTCCAGGTCCAGCCATGGCTCTGCCAGTTCCTATGTGGAGGAGCTTGGGGCAAAGGGATCTGACTTCTCCACGCCTCAGTTCCCCCAGTGGGAAAAGAAAGACAGCAGAACCCACCGCGCAGGGTTGAGGAGAGGATTCGGGGAGCTAAGCATAGAAAGAGCTCGAGCTGAGCTCCTGGTACGAGTGAAGTACTCAGTAACCGGCTGTTATTTTTAAAGCATGTGGAATCTAATAAACAAACTAAACTGAAGAACAAAATAAAACCAGAGGCATGGATACGTAGAACAGATGGACAGGTCTCAGAGGGGAGGTGGCTGGGGAGATTGGAAGAGATTAGCCATGGAACATATATGCATATATGCATGGTCTATGGACACAGCAATGCAGAGAAGGGCGGAGGGTGGGGCAGGGGATGGGTGGACGGGAGGAAGGTGGGGGAGGAGGGGGGCATCTGAAACAGTGTCAACAATAAAAAATAAATACAATAAAATAAAATGTAAACCTTAGTTTATTTTTTTTAAAGTACATGGGAAAGACATTCTGCAGTTCTCTTTTTTATTGCATTTTCTAACTGAGTTCAATGTCCCGTGTGGTGAAAAAAAACAAAACAAAACAAAAAAACCATAAACTCTCTAATCCCTGACACGCAAAATGTTTGTATTTGCTAAGTCTGTGTGTTTTGTATATCCTATTGAATCTGGTAGTCTTCTGGTCTCACGGAATAGCTGTGTTTTCCAGTTCTGCTAAGTAGGCAAGCCAAGCCTTAAGTTCCTCTTTTGTAATTGACCGTGAGCCTGTTGAGTAATACGGGGATTATTTCCCCCCTCTTTTCTTTGATCTTCCCTCTTGCCAAGGATTGCCTGACAGTCTGGTTCCTGACCACTTCACCTCCTTCTCAGAATGCAAGGGAGATGAAGAGGAAGTGGCCCACAACGGCAGAGAAGATTTATGCTAGATAATAAGAAGTACTTGACTTTCTTAATCCCGAAGCAAGGAAATCCCTGAAGGAATTTCAGAAGGAGAAAGACCAAAGATCTATGAACAATGATTTGGGGTAGTGGTTCTCAAGCTCAGTGTACCTCAGACTCAACAGGGAAGCCTGTGAAGATGGGGAGTCCAGACTCATCCTCCAGAGAAAGAGTCAGTCAGAGAAAGCCAAGAATCTGCATTTTTAACCAATGCTTACCCAACCCCATCCCGAGCCATTCTCACGGACTCTGAGACACTCTGAGATCCAAGTTTCCACAACTCCACTAGGAACTCCTAGCTTCTCTTGTTCTGCTTTCCTCCCCTCCTCCTCACTGTCTAACATACTATACTGTATCATGTACTAGTCTGATTGTTTATGCGTCCCACACATACTCCAGCACAAATGAAGTGTCCAGATGGTAGAAATATATGCCTGTTGTGCTCCCTAATGCATCCCAAATGGCCAGAACAGGGCCTGGCCCATAGGAGACCCTTAGTAAATATTTGTTAAAATTATTTGAATTGAGTCTCCCAGACATCACATATGCGGACATCTGATGGGGGACTCAAGAGTTGTAAAATTTTCGTTTAGGTAATAGCTAATAAGTTTAGTAATCGATGCATGTAAAAAGCTCTTGTTCCAGGAACTGAGGGTATGACCCTCCCTGACTCCAGGAGACCATAAAGAGTTCCCCCTTTGTGCCTCAGGAGGACTGCAAACAATCAGGAGTGTACCTGAGCCTTTGGAGATGTCCACAGCCCAGGACACATAGAAACCATCTCCCAGGACACAAGAATGCTGCAGCTTTTATCTGATTAACTTTTTCCCTTACCTAATTCCGAACCCCTTACCTACAGTTTCTTCTCCTTGTAAAAGGGGTTGGTTTAAAGTGGAATTTAAGACTGTCTGTTAGGTACATAACCAGCCGTCTTCTCAGATCGCCAGCCATCTGAATAAGGCGTCCATATTCAATCCCTGCCTCAGGTTATTGGGTCTGGTAGGTGACAGGCAGCACAAATGCTGGCTTTTCCCATTTCACTTCTGCAGGGGACACTGGCAACTTACTGGCCCCCTTATCTTAATGTTCTATGTCATGTGGGTTAAGAACATTCAGGAAATGTGCTGATGCCATTTCTCTTTTTTCCAGAAAAAAAAATAACTACAATAACATATAACTCTGTAAAAACTTTCTGGGAATGGAGATCCAAAGACCTTCTAAAATTGGGGGTCTGAAGAGCCCAAATGTACATAACCTTTGCCAAAAACGCAGCCCTGGTCCCTGTAATTCCCCCTTCAACTGTTGCTGCAGCTGTGAGCCTAAAACTCACCCCTGGCCATGACTTTCCCTTGACCCCACATCTCGAAGTGTTCCTTGTCATTTACGTGGTACCCAAATCCTTCAGCACAGCATTCAAACTGGCCCACAGTTCAGCTTTTGGCAGGCCACTTCCCCAGCTTTATCTGTCCCCAATCTTTCAGGCCTATCACGAGACAGAGACATCTGGGTTTGAGTTCCGGCCCCAAAGGCCACTAGCTATGTGATCTCAGACAAATGATTTACCTCTTTAAGGCCTCAAGTTTTTGCTTCTGAATGTGTGAAACAGGCCTAACAGCATGTGCTTCAAGTGTGTGGTGGCAGGGCAGAGGAGAGGACACACGTCAACATGCAGGAGGCACTTTGAAATGCCAGGGATGTGGTCAGGACACGACGACACTTGGGCTTCTGCATCATTCCACACACATGTGGGACATAAAGCACAAAGCAGCAAACCAAGCAAACAAACCCACAGACACAGACAACAGCATGGTTACCGGTGGGAAAGGGGGGTCCGGCCAAGGCGCAGGGGGTAAGTAAAGGAGGTCAGATGTGAAGTGACCGGAGGAGACTTGACTTGGGGTGGTAAGAACATAATGGAGTATGAAGTTATGTACCCGAAATTTATACAGTGTCATTAACCAATGCTCACCTAATGTATTTAATAATAAAAACCTTCAAGATAATTGCCGGGTTTTAGTCTTCTCTGTTTGGCACATCGTATTTGACATAACTTTCCTCTCCTTGTCTAAGATGCCTCGGTCTAGACCAAGGTTTGTCACACATTTGTTGTGGACGACTTAGACAGTAAGCATTGTTGGCTGTGCACATCTTACTGTCTTCTGTGGCTACTGCTCGACTCTGCCATTGTTGCAGGAAAGCAGCCACAGCTGATCCGCAAAGGGGTGCGTGTGGCTACGCTGCATCCATTTTATCTACAAAAACAGGTAGAAGATTCGTTCTCCAGCTTTGGCCTACACTAGCTGTGGAATTTTACAGACCTGGGTTCCAGCTTCTCTGAGGCGCAGTCTCCTCATCTAGTACACAGGCATAACAATAGTACTTCCCTCTAAAGTTGCCAAAAGATTAAATGAGATAAAGCCGTAAAGCCCTTGGCACCATTTTTTGGCAGATAATGTGTATCTAATAGATAGTTTTATCTCTATCAGCAGCAGACTTGCCTCAAGCTATTTCACTGTCTGCCCACATCCACCTTCCCTGCCCCAAGAATCTTGTCCAGATTCTCCCTTTCAGAGTTTCTTTCTCCCTCTTTTCTAACACTGTTGGAATGTCTATTGTATTGTTGAAAATAAATCATGCATTAATGTAGCATATGCAAGTAATTATAGTTGCTTATGTGGCTCTTCTGCCTCATCCACTGGACTATGGGCTCCTTGAAGGCACAGTCTATATCTTATTCCCCCCTGTGTCCCATATCCTAGCATAGGATCTGGCACACAGTAAGCCCTCAGTGCAAGGTGATGGTGGTGATGGTGAGGGTGGCTGTGATAATGATAGTGTGGTGGTGGTAGTAATAATAATGGTGTGCATGGGGGGACACAACCTTGGCTGTTAATTTCTTTTCAAAGAGCAGTCATTTGGAATTCTCTTCTCAGTTTGAGCCAAGAAGTGTGAATAGAGAAAACAAGTCTTTCTGGCAGGGAGGGAGGATCTGCTGGAAGGTTAAACAACCACAACAAGACCAAAATTACACATGGCTCTCCCTTGGGCAGAATGGAAAAAAGGAAAAAAAAAAAACAAAACCCAAAACGCTCCCATTATCAGAAGTCAGGGGACCCGAGCTCTAGAAAAGAATCATTCAGATCTGTAGAGTATTGTAGAGTCTGCAAAAACAATCGCAGACGGGCACCTAACTTTTTCGACATGAGAGTCCTGTGGGGAAGTTAGCACCAGCCATCTCACCGATGAGGAAACCGAGCCTCAGAGAGATAATATTCCTAAGGTCAGAAGCCAGGCCTGACCACTTTGAATTCAGACTTGGTCATGTGACCTGGACAAGCCACTATTGGTCTCTGAGCCTCGGTTTCACTATTTGTGAAGTAAAGAGGTTGATCTGGAAAACAAACAGGGTGCAACTCTAATACCCCTCTCTACCAGTGAATGCTCTGAAATTGGCAGAGGGTACAAGATAAGCCTGCCTTTCTCTTCCCAATATTAACCGAAGGAGCCAAACCAGCAAGCTCTCTGGATGAAAAGGAAGTTGCAGGTCCTAGGAGGCTTCTTCCAACCTCAACATTCTCCTTATTTTCAGCGTAGAAGTTGTATGTGATCCAGTCACAAGGCCTGAAGGGAATGTGGGTAACTTTTAACCAGTACCGATCATACAGATAAAGAAACAGAGACCCAAGCAGCAGAAGCATTCATGTCCAATGTCATATACAAATTGAGGTTGGAGCCCGCACGTCCCAGTTCTCCAGATCTTCCACAGAAAACACTTAGCCCCCAAATGGAGAGGGATAGATACTACAATGTCCACTTTTTATACCTGAGTAAAAATAAGGCCACCCAGACAGTCGATGGCAGAGATAGAATTTGGATCCAGCTCTGCCTGGCTCTTCACCATGACACTGTGCTGTCTCCACCACTTGGAGTCACCCCTTCTTCACCCAAAGGCTAAATTAACAGCCACACAGAGTCTTGCCCATTAAGTACTGGTTATGTTCAGCCAAGCTCTGTGGCTTTGGGCTGTGTATGGGTCATTTCACAGGTGAGGGGAGGAGATTTACATATTAATCAAACCCTTTAATCATAGAGACATTTTTCCCTGCTTTGCTTATTCAAAACCACAACACGGAGTATAATGACGGGTTCCTTTCCAGCTGGGACAGATGGCATCATCCTTTCCCATGCATTCTCAGAAATGGGCCCAAGGATACCCCAACCGCCAAAGGAGCTAGTGTCCAGTGGCCCCAAGGCTCTCCCCAGCACACCCTGGCCCTGCTGCGGCATCAGAGGCCAGAACTGCCCCACAGACTTCAGGCCAGTCCTAACCCCTTTTTGATACTCCTGACTGGGTCATAACATGGGACTCAGGAGCTGACTCAGCACCTCAAATGACTCACGATGTTAGGAGTTCTCACGAGAAGAGTCATGCCATCCTGCTTTGGAAGGGCTACAGCAGAAGGAAATCGTTTTACTCACATTTAACTCCTTATCTACAGAGTATAAGTTCTAGAAATGTTTCTAAAGTGGGAAAATGTTCCTAAATCCCCTCCCTTTGTGATTCTCCCTTTTGGGTTAACCAATGATTTCTCCCATACAAAATACAGATCTCACTCCAGCGCTTTGGGCATCTGCAAAGGTATCAAGTACTACCTGGGAAAGAAGGTACCAAAGGAAGATTAAAAAAAGGAAGGGGCCAGTTTAGACCAACAATACATTTGGCCATTATACGAAAATGTTGCCCATTACATGCTATGAACCAGGCACTACACATTCATCGTCTTGCGTGATTCCCATGAAGCAGAGATCATGAAACCACATTTTACAGATGTGGAAACTGAGGTTTGGGGAAGCCATTCGGCATCACACAGTGAAAAGGGGATTAAGGCAGGATCCCGCCCCAACCTGGGTGGAATGAAGAGCCCACACTGTCTGATTCCACTTAGACGAAATCTCTTGCAAGAAGCTCTGAAAGAAACTCACTCATCCTATCTGTTTTTTTCAGGTGGGAAAAGAAAGGCCAGAAAGAGAAAGGACTTGCACCAGCCTTGCTATGACTCCGCATCGGAGCCCAGGTCTTTTTGTGTGTTTAATGCATATGGCCCTGCGGCCAGCTGCCGAGAAAGGCGGAGAGATGGAGAAACCAGGAGCGAAGGAGTGGTGGCGTTTTAGGAAGAGGTAAGAAAACAAGTGATGGAGACGATGAAAGCAGCCACTCTTGCATCACACCACCCTCCCTCAGCAGCCATAGCGCCCTCCTTCAGGACCATTTCCAGACCTGCAACAGAGCCGTCCCACCCACTCCCACTGCAGCCTGCTCCCAGGGAAATGCCTAAGACACCACAGCCCCCAGGCTGCTATGAAACTTGAAATAGTCCTGTCTTGGGGTTTGAGGTTATGGGTGAAGAAAGTGGAGACTCGGAGAAAGCCGGCTCGAGCCAACCAGCTCCAACATTTCTGCCCAGGGATGACTAAGAGAAGCAGCCCTTGGAGTTGAGAATCAGCGCCCAAGTCTGTCTGCCTGAGCTCCTCCAGGGGTCCCCACCCCAGGGACAAGCTCCTCGCCACCACAGCCCGCACAGCTCTCCCGTATCTGGTCCTGCCACCACTGCGCAGCATTGCCTGTGGAGCTGTCCCTCAGTCTCAGCCCTTACCACACTGTTGTCACTCATTCCTCAGGGAAATGAGCTGTGTTTGCCTATTCTTCAGGCCTTTGCAGGAACTGAGCCTTCACCCTAGCCTGTGCTCAGATTTCTCCCCGTCTCCCAAACTCTGTCCTCCACATTCACTCTGTGCACCTGGCCACTAAGGACTCAGTTTCAACGTCACTTCCTCTGGGAAGCCTTCCCTGACCCCACAGGGCCCCAGTTACACTTTCAGACCATGGCCCTGGCCTTTTCTTAGAACTTAGCATAGTCTGTCTTTACTTGTGTGATTGTTTCATTAATATCTGTCTCCTCCACAATTCTGTAAATCCCATGAAGATAGAGACATGTCTCCTTGTCATATCCTTCATTTCTCAGGGTGTCTAACATAGTACTTGCATACAGTAGGTGCTCAAAAAGACTTACCAAATTAATGAATTAATGACTAGGGCTCCAAGGGCTCCAAATCTCCCATAAGGAAAACAGTGACACCTAGTGGCCACTTTCCACACCAGTTCTGAGAACACCTCACGAATGGACCTCGGGAAGACCTCACTGAATCTCCAGAGTTGAGTATCATAATAATGCTAAGGGAAGCTGGCACTCTTCAAACATGGAGTGATCTGACTACTAGGTAAAGAAGAAAGGAACTAGCACTCCTCTGCCACCACACATGTGCCAAGAACACATCACAAAATTCCCGGGACTGGGCTTGTATCGTGCCACGTAACAGATGAAGAAGAGAGCATGGCCCAGAATGGCGGTGGTTGGGGAAAGCCCACAGAGCAATGCATGGGGCTATTAGTAGCCTCACTCACCTTGGCAGCTGATTAGGGAGAGTTCAGACCTGCACAGCTACCGAGATGCTGCTTTTCAATCGCATGCACAATGGTCTGACCAACCTTGGCATTTACTGGAAGTCTCAACAGCCTCCACAGGTCTCCCTGCTTCCACTCTTACATTTCCAAAATGTGCTCTCACCCTGAAGCTGAGGTGTGGAGACACTATGTCTGTCTAGAAGGTGTCCAGCCATGTAATACGAAAAACAGACAGATTTCTTGAAGAAGATACAGGAAACATTGTACATAGGACAATGATACCTCAGTCCCCTTCAAAGTAAGCACCTTGGGACCTCACGCAGTTCTTCCAATTGCTATCAGCTGCCCCCATCGTATTCTCCTGAATCTCATTGATGGTCTGAAATCTCTTTTCAAAGGTGATTTTAGTTTTGGGAAAAACCAGAAGTTGCAGGACACCAAATCCAGGCTGAGCCACCTGGGTGATTTGATGTTTCCCCAGAAAACTGCACAAGACATGATGCTGAGCGGGCGCACTGTTGCAATGAAGCTGCCAGTCACCAGTTGCCCATAGTTGCAGCCTTCTGAATCATTCAGATAGTGTCCACAGAGGAATGTTCAAGCTTAACACAAAATTCAATGTTGATCGTTGCTCTACTTGCTCAGTCATTTTGATGTGATGGCCATACAGTACACACGCTCACTCAACAGTGTCTACCACCTCCACCAACTAGTACAGTGAGGTCGTCATTGTTCATGCCTGTGTGTTGTAGTCCACTCTCCTCGGCTGCCAGGTTGCATCGATGTCACTCAAACAATTCTCATTATATTAACGATGGCTGGACTTTTTCTGGACAGTCCTCATATATGCATATTTGGCATTTCCGTTGGCATTACTTATGGGGCCTCTGATGCACAGGATCAGGTTACTTGCAACGCTTGGTTCATGACTCAGGCTCATTGTTGCCCTGCACGTGGTTATGTTTTTATGTAACATCGAGTGAGTGTTAGTTAGTTCACTAGCTAGTTTTACTATTCTAGTAAACTTCCACAAATCCAGGGTCCGAAACACCAGCCAGGGACTTGACTACTTACATGTAACAAGAACTCCCTCCTGACATCAGCCTGCCTCCCCTGACTCTAGATTACCATCATCTTGAATCCGATGGTCATCATTTCCTTGATTCCATTTTTAAATGGTTTGTTGCACCTGTATCTATTTCTAAAAGGTAGTGTAGTAGGAGTGCATGTGTATCTTTAACTTAAAATAGTAGGAAAGGTATCACACTGTTTAAAATGTACCTTTGGGACTTGTTTTCTTCATTTAATATTATGTTCATTCATCTCATATTGTCACTGCAGTTCATTCATTTTGGCTGTTGTATAGTATTCCATTGTATGCATATTCCACACCATACCTCCATCCCATTGATGATCGTCTGGACTGTTTGTCTAGATTGTTTCCACAGGGCTCCATCCACCACACACATCTAATCCTATCAGCCTCCTACTGATCATGTATCTTCAGCACCTCAAGGCCCTCCAGACAGGTCCAAATGCCATGGTCTAGCTTACAATACCCTAAGTGACCAGGATCCTCCTTAGCCTGCTAGCCTCATCTCTGCTTTCCTTCCGTATCTTAGTCTCAGCCGTGGGAAATTTCAGTCTTTGTACGGACCATGCTCTTTTCTGCCTCAGGTAGTCTACCTGATACTCCTCCTCATCCTTGTTCTCATCACCTCATTGTCCTCTGTAAAGCCCTACCTGCTCCCTCACCACCCTCTGGCACTTACTCAGCCCAGTTGGATGCTATGGGAGAGACATAATTTTCATAGCATCCTACTGGATGTGGTCATTGGTCTGCCAGAATCTCTCCTTTGGAGGTCCAGAGCTATCAAGGAGTTGCTGCAGAGAGAAGAGTGGGGACCAAGTAGAAATGCTTTAGCCACCTTCTCCTTCCTCACTGAAGTCGTGGCATCACTATTCCTGGTTTTATGAATGGGGGTTCCTGAAGGCTGCACTTGGAAAAGTGTGCCGTGAACATGAGTTTGCAAACCAGTGAACCAGATCAGGCGTATGGTCCCGCCAAGCCCTGAAGTGCTGTCATTCAAAGTGAGAGACATAGAAAGAGGAAAAAGAGCAGGCATAATTTTACAATTAAGCCTGTTGTCTCTGGAGCAAACCGACTTTCAGGAGATCACTAAGTATCTTTGAGGTTTCCCCACTTGTTAAGCGGGTATGACATTACAATGAACCATATAGAATTGCCATTTTTACAAGTAAAAGATGGTCCAGTGTCTGCAATTCCATATGAAACCACCCAATATGTATAAGAAAAACTTAGCTTTGAAGGGTGAATTAAACAAGATAATCCAAGTACGGTACTGAGGCAGATACCACCAGTTTTTCACCAAACTCACGTCTTCTTCTCCTAGATACACAGATGGGACACGTTTCCCTATTTCTGCAGGCGGGTATGCCCAACAGCTGAGTTCTAGCCAATGTGATGGGAGCCAAAGTGATATTTGCCACTTTCAGCCTCGGCCCATTTAAACCACCCCCATGCAATCCCCCATGTTCTTTCTTTTTCCATCTCAAATGTGGGAACAGGCTGGATCTCTGCACTACTTCTCAGGGGAAAGCTATTCATAAAAAAAATCTATTTGGGACTCTGCACAAACAGGAAATAAACTCTATTGTATTAAGCCATTGAGATTTGAGAGTTGGTCGGTCATAGCGGCTTGTGTTACCAAGCTCCTTCTGCACATAAAACATGGTAAGGCACTGATAAATGCTAGTCAGCAGGGTGATGATGATGACGATGATGATGCCAATGACTACAGTCCCAGCAAACCAAGGGCCCACGGGGCAGGAGGTAGGTGGGTTGGTACTTGGATTTGACTCAGTGACTGTGTCAGGGGGCTCACCTCCTTGGTGCCGTTGTCTTGGATGAGGGTATACAGGGGGACCACACGGTTGATTTCCAGCAGCACTGGTGTGGGGCTCAGCTGCTCCTTGCCCGGTCGGCGGCAAAGGTGGCAGGTCGACGGACAGCGGCCTTTCTCCTCACAGCGGATCTCCACACCCGAGATGAGCTGGTCATCCGACAGCATCTGGGCCGTCAGCAGTCCTGAGAGGTAGGTGATGAAGGGCATGGACTTGAGCTCCTTCTTGCTGCCCAACTCTGTGGTCTCTGGGGAGGGAGAGATACGTTCAGTATTGTTCAAGAGGTCCGACTCTTGAATCCATGGAGTCTGATGTGCTGGTATCTGATATAAACTGCAAAGGAAAAGATGGAAGAGTGGCTTGTTCATGATGCTTTATTAAGGGCACTGGCCTGCGGGTTCGGAGACCAGCATGGAGTCCTGTTCTACTGTTTTCATTAAACGTCCCCCCAACCCATTGTTCTCTTTGGGACTCGCTTTCTCTCCATATTTAAAGATGGTAGGCAGACTGGAGGATTCTCCAAGGACCTCGAACGATGTTAATATGCACGAATATTTTTCCCAGCCAGAAATCCTTCCTGTATACTGTCAATTTACAGAATTTCTACCTTTCTTTTATGAATCATCTCCAGTCCTATATTTTTCATGAAGTCCCATGTAATAGGGGAAACACAAGCTTCAGAGTCAAGTTGATTTCAGTTTAAATCTCAATGCTACTTGATAATAGCCATCGACCTTGGAAAAATCTCCGAGAGCCTGTAGTAATTAACTCTGTAAAATGGGATTAATACTACCAGCTGCAACAGTTATGAGTAATAAATGTGGTAGAAGGAGGTGGGCCTGGCTGGAAAAGACATCACTTCCCCTTCCCTTCTGTACTCATCTGTTCCCTTGTTCAAATTCCTTTCCTGCCTTCTTCACTTGGACACTGAGGTCTGATTCACACATGCCCCCTTCTGTTCTGTCTCTCTGGATCCATACACTTAGCATCTCCCACGTCTGGGGCTTTGCTTACCCTGCCTACTTTCCCCCTCTGCCTCTCCAAATCTTCACAATCCATCCATGCTCCATTCCAGTGCGACTGTTCTCAGGAAGTCTCTCCTTTCCCTAGGCCTTCTCTTCCGAATAAGTATTTCCACTTATAAGACCTTATCTTGTTAAGCTCACCAACTCTTCCCATTCTGCTGACCTCTCAAACCCCATAAGTAATCAGGTCTCGGAGACCTGGGGCTATGTCTCCCAGTCCTGTCCCTTCCTCATCTTCAGTGCCTAAGCATGGTGCTAAGTATGTCTTTGAGACTCAATGAAAGAGGGGAGAGTATAGAACTCTGAACGGCTAGAACAACATTCGTGATCAAGTCTAAAGGCTCCAAAATTCTTCTGAGGAATTCTAGGGATCCCTGGAAGCATCTCAGCAGCTGCTTGACAAGGGCAAGAGGAAGACCAAGCAGGCGGAAGAACTCTAAACCCACGTCTCAACTTCAAGCAGAGCAGTTCCACTTGTCTCTGTTTTATAGACTGGCCTTCTACATCAGATGTTATTGGAGGAGAGGGCTCAGTGGCTATATCAAAAAGCTTGAGAAAGCAAAGTGTTTTGCACAACCCAGAGGGTTCTATTTACGTTCTGGATTATGTGAGTGGTATCTTCAAAGTTGTGCAATGCACAGTCTGAGTGGCAAAACGGAGGGAGCCGTGCACCGAGGGGCAGAGCTACAGATGGCAGCTGCTTCTAAGCCTGGTAACATCAAGGCCAGCTCCTGCCTCAGTGGAGCCAGGGTGCCTGGGCACCAAGGCCTGGCAGAAAAAGAAGGGTGGTCTCCTCTTGCTCTGGGCTTGCAGGGACACGCGGCGGAATTGGAAATGGGCTTGCCAATTAGAGATACAAATAAATGCAGCCTTCATTCATTATTCTCTGGGCCCTCAGGCCTGGGATCTGGGCTCCACCTTTTCTGTCTGGCTGTCAGCAAACGCTTATGAACATCAGATCAAAGGCTCCGGGGGAGGAAGACAAGGCGTATTCCAGCTAACCAATCCTTCAGAGGGATTAAAGATGGGTAGTTACTAAGATAAACAAAACAAAGCTGTGAAGAAGGCCTCTCAGCAGCTGGGGAGATGGAGACAGACTTATAACACAGACACGCTGAAAGAAGACGATGACTTTGGAAGTCCAGAGGGATGGCTTGGGAGAAGAATGACTTCAAACTTGGGAGTGAATACCATCCAGGAGAGGAGGGGGAGGGCATATCGGAGCTGCATGGACATTAGGAAGCAGTTAGCACACACTCTGACCCAGAGGTCAGTACACTATGGCCCATGGGTCAAATCTAGCCCGCTGCCTGTTAGTGTAAATAAAGTTTTATTGGAACATAGCCACCCTCATTCTTTTCATTGTGTATGGATACAATGGCAGAATTGAGTGATTACAACAAAGACTGCATGGCCCACAAAACTAAAATATTTACTATCTGATCCTTTGCAGAAAAAGTTTGGAAACCTCTGCTCTCGCCTTAGGTTATAGATGGGAAAAGGGAATCTCAGACAGAGAGCCACAGTAAAGTTTTTACTTTAATGATCGATGTATCAAAGTGAAAACTTTGGAATTAATTAGGCCATCAATACACTTAGATTGTGTGTCTCCAAGGAGAATAAAGTGGGACATCTTTTCTCCATAACACATCTTTCGAAGACTATTGAAAAGCACACCTTTGAAAAAAAATGCTACTCTAGTACAATCCTCCCACTTTAAACAAGAGGAAATTGTGTCCCAAAGAAGGGGAATGACTTTCCAAGGTCACACAATGAGTGAGTGATTCTTTCAGCACATGACCCCAGACTGATAATCAATTCACCTTTGTTTTTATCTCTTATTTCAAAACACAGATGGGCAGCCTCTCCCAGCACTTGCTATGTGCACATAATTTAATAGAGAAGGAATGCAATGTGATGTTGGGAGTAAGAAATCCCCTGGATCAAACAGATACTCATAGCTTTTGGGTTAAAGATATAACTACCCCTTTAACAACAGAAGAAGCTATAGATCTTTGCTGGTCTGCTTTCGTCTAATAAATCGTTAACTTTTTCAGTCTGTTGGGTAAACAGGTGGGGTTAGAAGCCCAGAGTCTGGGCTGAAAACTGCACTGAAGTAGCAGTACAGAACTGACAACCAAACTTAAGGGCTGGTTTTACAGAGGGAGGGCACTTGGGTATCGTCTGGTCCAGCTCCATTACTGAACAAGTAAGGAACCCAATACCTAAATGGAGAAACAAATTTAACCTCTAAGTCCCATGCACACTTATTAACAATGATTCTCTTCGCAAAGATTGTGTCATGCCTAAGTTATGATCTGGATGAAAGCTGCAATAGGGAAGACCATTAGCCATTCCATTAATTACTCCTCTGTAGACATTACAACTGCTAAAGCTAATTCCTCCTGATCCAACCTCACTCTGTGGCTCAAGTTTTCTTTGAAAGGTGAAACCTATATTCTCCTCCTGCTTAAAGCTCTTCCATGGCAAATCACTGCTTTTAGGATGAAGACCAAAAGCCTTAGGACAGCATACAGGTAATGCAGGATCTGGACAACCTGTCTGCCTCTCCAATCAGACCTCTCATCCTGTTCTTCCTCATTCTCTCACTTTCAGCTACTCTGGCCTTTACGTTCCTGGCATATACCCTGTGCCTTGCTTTCTCGGTCTCAGCAAACGCTCTTTCTTCTCTGCACAGAATGCTTTCCCCCACTCCGCCCCCAGCTCCTTGCTTCTCCTGGCTGACTCCCACTCATCCTTCAGACCTTAGTTCAAGTGCAATTCCTCAGCAAAGCCTTCCCTAAACTCCATCCCCATGCCACCAATCTGTATTAGGGTTTTACATTAAAGAACTTCATGCCACCTCTTCTATCACCTATTTCTGTCTCCAGACTGAACCTTCCAGAAGGGCAAAAACAGTATGAATCTTGCTGATTTTCACACCCACTTTACACAGTACCCAGCACACGGGAGGCATTCAATAATACTTTCAATAAATCTTTGTTGACTCTGTAATATATTTACATATCGTGATCACTGGGCTCTTATCAAAGCACTGATGAGTCTAAGAGACAAGATCCGTGAATTTCACCATTGATAATTAATTGATGGCTCCTAATCCAGTGACCTCTTGCCAAAGCAAAATGAGCTCTCCCAATAGGAAAGTTAACAGATGAAGAACTGGATCAATTTGCCAGTTGTTTTGACTCCCTCTAGGTTTTCACACAGGTCCCTGCCATCGAGGGGATGGGAGAGTTCAGTTAAAACAGGCTGCCTTTAACAGGCAAGGATAAAGAGCATTTTTGAAGAGACTTATCCTCTGTTCACATTTCCCATCCCTCTGAACAATGCTTCCAAAATAGGATCATGTCTGGTTTCAAGCCCAATTCAGTTCCAATGACACTGCAGCCCATTCATTTGAGAACCTGCCAACTGAACTCTCTTTTTTCTCCTCCCAAATTCCTGCTGGGTATTATTTTGTTGCCACCAAAAAAAAAAAAAAAAAGCCTCAGCCGAAGTGACAACTCCTTGTTGGGAGGGCAGCCAGGGCTTTTCGGCAGGAGGCGATGGCACCACTTGCCCTCGTCCGGAAAACAAAACAAAGGCCTCAGTCTGAGGGCTTCTGGGAGAGCCAAAGTCGTGCGAATGTTTGTTCAATATTCAGCAGCGGCTCAGGGCACTGCCTCCCGAGTCAGACAGACTTGCTTGGCAGTAGGCTTGTACTTGAAGCATTTAAAGGCTCCTCAGGGACCACAGGGGCTCAAATTAGAAACATTCAGGGTGGGAGAAAGAGAATGAGACTTTTTATATCATGAAGAATGGCCTCTGTCCCAGCAATGGCCTCCCAGGAATTGCTGAAATGGGATCATCTCTGAGCCGGAGTTACGGACTCCTGTTGGAGGGAAGCGATGGCTCTGAGGCCTGACTCAAGGACCCACACCAGCGTCCTGAACGAAGGGAAGGGAGCCAGCTGAAAGGCCACCGACGGAGCCTGCACCTGTGTGCGGTGCAGCCCGAGCTTCTCAGCCCAGCGGTCAAAGTTCAGCACCGTGAGTGTGCCAACCATAAATAATAGTACCAACCCGAAAGCAGGATTGTGAGGATTAAAGAAGGTGCCTGGCACAGGTGAAGCACTCAAGCGGTTTAGCTGTTATTATTGCTGTTGCTCTGGCTGTTATAATTACTAGTACTGCTGTTGCAACAGGATGTTAACATTAACATTTCTATTGAGACACCAAGAGAGAATAGAAGCAAAGTACCAAAGCCAAGCCCATAGAGACAGAATTTACGAAGGAGATGAATCCTGACTTGTTTCATTACTCTAGAAACCCCAGCCAGAACAAGGGAATAAAACAAGGTCAGAGAGCAAACAGAGCGGATTCAGGGAAGATTTACTTTGCAGAGAGCCATTATTACCTGATGGTTAGAGTTCCCAACACTCCAGGTGGGACATGCAGAATGTGCCACCTTCTAATCCCAAGCTTTTTGAGAAAGGGCCTCAAGAGCACATCTTGGAGAATTCGCTGTGCGTCCTTGGCAACTGGGAAGACAGTGGGCTAGGGTCTCACTCCACCTGTGACAGCTCTAGTGGGCTGTGGCTGCAGAACAGGAGGGGCTGCACAGGAATTAGCCCCAAATCCAGAGGTTGCCAAGGTGAAAAATGCATTAGTATTTTCCCTGGAACAGATGCGGAACCCATCGAAGAAAGAGTTGTCCTGGAACTGTTTTGAGTTCTCCCCAAGAATTCTAAAGGGTTGAGGGTTCCCACAGTGAGGATTGCCAAGGGGTGGGTGGCCAGAGAAACAGAAGTTAGAGGGGGATCAGCAGCAGCCAGCCAAAGAGAAATCACAGGTATTGGGAGAAGCCCCTGGCAATGGGGATCGCTAAAAAGCCCCCAGAATAAGGGCTAGCTTAAAAAACCTGTCAGGACCAGAAAACACAGAGCCAGGTACAAAGGTCCCAGGGCAAAGGGGACCTTGCTCATCCTTGCCACCTCTCTCTCCTGCTTTGACCTTGGAGGGAGAGGACAGAGGAGTGCAAGGTAGACGTACAGAACAAAGGCCAATCTCGTTCCACCTCTTAAGGCCCCCGCTGGGGAGAGAAAGGAGATTCGATTTGCCAGATGCAGAACTTTGATTAAAATCTTGGACTGAACATCCTAATTCCTGATTTGAAACTGTATTAGCAACTTAAAAATGCCTCTAACGCTGTCCATTCCATAAAGATTAGATAATAGATTAGATGTCCACTGCTAAAATTTTCATCTAGGAGCAGGGGAATACTATCCCAGTGAATACATTACGAGGAGTGTGGGGACTCACACATACACAGCAAACCTCATTTTATTGGATTTCACTGTATTGCATTTTTCAGATACTGTGCTTCTCCCACACTGAAGGTAAGACCCTCCACCAGCAAAACGGTGCTAAGTCATTGCAAGCTCAGGTGATGGTCTTCACGATTTTAGTAATTGTTTTTAAATGAAGGCATAAAAATTGTTTATTTAGACATAATGCTATTGCACACTTAATAGGGGATAGTATAAAATAACTTTTATATTCACTGGGAAAACACAAAAAGTGTGTGGCTCACTTTATTGAAATATTCGCTTTACTGCAGTGGTCTGGAACTGAACCCGCAATATCTCTGAGGTGTGCCTGAACTTTTGAACATGACGTATTCATAAACTATATTTTGATTATTCTCAACTTGTGTTAGTAACCAAACCATTTACACCATCATCATCATTACAGAGCTTACCATACTTTTAATTTTAATTAATGTGCTAGTTAAATTAGTATCTGTCTCCCCAACTAAACTGTGAGCTCCATAAGAGTGAGAACTCTGCTGGATTTTTTTTCTAAAGATTTTATTTATTTATTTTGAGAGAGAGGAGAGAGAGGGAGAAAGAGAGGGAGAGAAACATCAATGTGTGATTGTCTCCTGCATGCCCCCAAATAGGGACCTGGCCTGCAACCCAGGCATGTGCACTGACCAGGAATCAAACCGGCAACATTTTGGTTCATAGGCCAGTGCTTAATCCGCTGAGCCACACCAGCCAAGGCATGGACCATGCTGGTTTAATGAATATTTGCATCCCTAGCGCAAGAGTTCACATTCTGATATAGAGTAGACAGTTTGTAGGTCAATATCTGAATAATTGAATAGATGGATGTATAATCTGACCCCTTTTTCCTTTAATGCCTTGCATTCCTGTAACACTTATCAGACTTCAAACCCATTACGTCAATATATCACTACAGCCCAAAGGCAGATGGTCTAACTTTACTTTATTGATGTACAAGTGGCAGCTCAGAGAGGTAAGGTAATTTGTCCAAGGCCACACAGCTAATAACCAGTCTAGTGTTTTATATTTGGTTGTACTGCTCCTTCTAATGTGCGGCACTAATTCTCACTCCTGCACAAGAAGTCTTCTCTTTTGCAAATACTTAGACCTTGCCTATTCCCGCCATGCCTCCTACAACACCTCCAGGCTCCCCACCTCCTTCCATGGGCTAAAAGATCTCATGAGCACTCAAGCACTTTAAAGGTCACCTAGTCAGAAATTCCATCCAATGTGTCATTCACCACCAAATCATCTTCCAACTTCTTTCAGACACTTCTAATGATTCAGAACTCATTACGTCTTGAGTTCCATTATGGGACAGCTCTGTTACATCTGGATGGCTTCCCACTGAGGAACTGTACATCTCATCCTAAGCATCAGGCCTAGACCCAGGGTTATGCACGTCATGCTATTTGGTTGCCTTCTCTGAGGTACTCAAGCCTGCCCTCTACTGGGTGGGGATGCTAAAATCAACCAACCAACTAGGTGGATGGATGAACTCTCCCTCCCAGGAACTATGGGGTAGGCTCGAGAGGCTTCTGATAAGGTGTGTATGTCTAAGTCTGTGTATGGTGTGCATATTTGAGGAATAAAAGGAGAAACCGTAGTGGAGACTGAAAAGAAGACAGGTCTATAAAACTGCCCAATTTCTAAGACAATCGATCTCCTAATCTAACCTAGTTCACAGCTTCTTCCATAAATACACAAGTGATAAACCTAACTGCAGAGGGGCAACTACAGCATAGTGACTTGTCTGGATTTCCATTCTGGCTCTTCGATTTCCAGCTGGGTGACCATGGACAAGCTGCTCAACCTCCCCGAGGCTCCGTTTTCTCCTGTCAAATGCCCATAGTGTTCGTACCTAAATCTTGGAATATTTGGAAGATCAATAAAAAACAGAACCCAAGTAGTGACTTAGTTCCAAATTCTAGGTTGTCAAGAGCATCTTCGGAGGTCGTTTGGTCCAGCCCTTGGCCACTACCCCAGTATTCTTCAATTTCCGTGCCCATCTGAAACTGTAAATGTCCCCTCGTAACCTGCTGGTGCTTTAACCACACTGTCAGGAATTTCTCTGTGAACGCCTGCTTCCTACAGAGTGGACCAGAGCAGACAAGGGCAAAACTGGACACTTACATCTAAAGCTCTTGAGTTAGATGATCTGATTTGAGGACCTGGGCAAGTCACTCGACTGCTCCAATCTTACTTTCCTCGTTTGTAAGGTGGGGACACTAACCCCTCCTCGAACGGCTCTGGGCATCAAATGTGAGGTGCAGCCCTGGCTGATTCACACCTGGGCGCATACGGTCCTTCCTATCGTCCTGCACAGTGGAGGTTGCAGCCCCTTTTACAGATGAAGGATCCGAGGCTCACTGTGACATGGAGGGCACTTGAGAAGAAGACGCCTGTTTCAAGTGAAGGTGGTCCAGTCTCTGAGGAAGCAGTTACGTCCCTGAGGACGGTCACACTCTTTGTGGGCCAGGGACTCCTGGACACTGATCAGTAGCCCAGAAGTGGCTGATATCTTTTGTTTGTTTGTTTGTTTGTTTCCTATATATATAATTATATAAAATATACTTTTTTTAAGTACAAAAATACCCACGTGGTTCTGCTGTTATTTGTCCTAAAGAAAGTAAGAGACACAGGGAAGAATCCCAGAGGACCCAAAAGTGGGCCTTCCCACAGACTAAGATGTGCTCAGCTTCCCTCCCCCTCCCACTTTTTTTTTAATCCCTCTGGCTCTTCAGTCAGCAGTGAAGCTTTCCTCCTGCCCCTAGAGACAATGTAGGCTTTGGCCCTTAATGGGAGGCTTAAAAGAAGACCATGCGTGATCTCCTGCTGCCCTCTAGTGTCTGCTTAAGAGGATTGCTCTTGGGAAAAATTCGTGGGTTCTTCGATGCCAGAGAATGATTACTGTGTGCAAAACAACGTGCTGTGTGTGCACTGAGGACAGCAGGGAAGACCGTAAAGGCTGGGCTCTGACACAAGGAAGTCTAGTGGAAAGTACAAGGCTTCTGAACAAGCATTTGCTTAGAAAGGCAGATTCAAGGCCTGGCTGGAGCTAGGTGCAGGAGGGGGGTCAGAGTAGTGAAATTATGCTCCAGTCCTAGTGGTACCCAAGAGTACAGGTTTGATTGAGTATATCAGCTAGGAAGGAGAAGCCAGAAGAGAAGGAGAGGGAAGGGGCTGGAGATAAGGCAGAGAGGAGACCATCGGTGGAGCAGGATCCTGAAGGTGCCTGGAGGAGATGACCTCCCAGGCAGCAGTGGAAAGGATGTGATCTGAATGGGAGGCAGATCTGGGTTTGAATTTCTATGCAGGCGCCCAGGGTCTCTGGGTACTAGCTCTTAGGGTTGGGTACTGCATAACCTTGACAAAGCAGGAGGATAAGTGAAAACTGAAACCAGCCTCAGGCAGCCCCACCAGCCCAGCTGGTGCCCACAGGGTTGAATCCAAGTGACGGAGCGCCATTCCCTAAATCATACAGATGGTGACTGTGGGCTAGCCGAGGCTCTGAACCTGACCAAGGACAAGCTTGAGAGACTTCCTCTCTCCCTCAGAGCCTCTGCTCTTCTATGTATAAAATAAGGGCAACATCCCCCAAAATGCAGAGTTGCTGTTAGAATTTAAAATAACGTATGCCGTAACACCCAAGGAATTTCGGTTCTTACTGTGACCAGTGTTAAGACAGCCTAGTTTTATTTTTAAGATATGGTGGGGCAAGTCCATGACAAAAGGAGAGGGCAAAAAGGAAACCCAGATTCCCTGAGCTTCTATTTTTCTTTGCCAAGCACAAGACATTAGGGATCTCATGAGTCCTCCCTCATAATCATGATTTGGATGAGGACTATTACCATTTTTATAACCATGTTCTACAGCCTAGGAAACTGAGGTTCTGAGAGGTGACAGACTGCAGCCAGAGGCTATACCAGGCATTCAGGGTCTGACTCCAAAGCCCTTTTTCTGCCCAGTGGAGCACAGAAGCTTGATGAATGGGAAGCTCGCCTTCTACTCCCTGAGATCCCATTCCTCTGCTCTTAAAAACTGTGCTCAAAATTTATCCCCTTAAGGAAGGATTCCAAGATCAGTTCCTCCTCAGTTCCTTCCTCCCTCTTCCAGTAGCTTCTCAGGCTAGGGGTCAAGGAGAAAGGGCCCGAAGGAATCATTTCTGGACAGGGATGAGCCAGCTGAAGCCTCTGAGATGCTAATGACTTTCTTCACAGGGAAATTCGAAGATCATCCTGCTAGAACAGGGCCCTTTGGCAGGAGAGTAGGGGCCAACGGGCATTATGAGGCCGCCCCGGGGCCAGTGGGAGGTTGGCTCAAACACCGAGGAGGGTGTGAACCCTCTGATCACCATCCAAGGGGACACCAGGAGGACTCCAGTCTCACTGGCTGCCACACTAGCACCTATTTCCACCAGAATCTTAACAACACCCAGGTCAAAACATCACCTATGCTAACAAGCAATACTTTGGGGAAAGAAATTCAAGCTGAGTTACTTCTCCTGTTAGCTCCCATTTTCCTTGTAGCTGTGCTGCTAGGGTCAGGGGAAGGGACGAATGAGCCCACCCATCCAAAAACTACATTGAATTACATTAAAAATTAAAATAAAGGATGAAGACCCATCAGGGACTCCCTGTCTCATTGCTGAGGAAATCAGTAAAATTGGTATTAGTAGCTGTGACTTCATATATGCCCATTGCTTTGCAGACCACGCCCCATTTGGTCTGTATTAATCCTAACAGCAGTGAGGGCTGGCTTCACTACTGCATTTTAAAGATGAGGAAATGGAAACTCACAGAAGTGAAGTCAGGGGACCAGGAGAAATGGACTTTCCCCGTAACCTGTCTTACTTGTAAACACTTTGCCACTATCCTAAGTTGCCTGAAATTGCTCTAGTACCAGAGATTCAGGTCTAGGCAGTTATAAATTCTGGACACTAACTGTGCAATTTCTGTTACTTCTGCCCATTATAGTGACTAGTAGTAAAATCCTGAAAAATCAGAATATGGATAATCAATAGGGAGTTGGTCAAAAACTATGGTGCGTCCACACAGTGGAGTTCATGTACTTCAAAAGGAATTAGCACAGTCTTCCCATGGGGTATGGAGTAATCCCAAGTATGCTTTGTTATACGGAAAAATCAAGGTGCAGAAACATTTATAGAGCTTTCTTTTGTGTGAGAAAGAAAGACTATAAATATGCCCATATTATATAAATATTTGACATAAATAACATATACCAATATAGAGATTGTACAGATAGATAGACAGATATAATTTTTCACTAAAAAAACACTGAAACAGTGAACTAAAACAAATACAACTGATTACCCACAAAAGGAGCAAGAAAACAGAGTCAAGGTGGCAAGGATAGAAGTCAGAGATTTTTAACGTACTGTGTTTTATAAGTTTAAGCTTCGGAACTACAAAGAGTTATTATATGTATTTCTTAAATCATAGAAGAAATATAAAACAGTTTCTACAAATTATATGCAAACCAAAAAAAAAAAAAAACCCCACAAATGCTATGTAACCACACAGAGAAAATAATTATTTTGAGTGACTTTAAAATGGAGTATTTTGATTGCACATGCCTAGTAAGAAATATCCCAAAGAAAAAATAACCTGAAAATAAATCTTAGATTCGATGCAATGGACTTATCACTAGTTCTAATCTTGATATTGTTTATTTTGAAATGATTCTGCGTATATGGTAGGCTATAGCAAACAAACCATGACGTTACTGCCATTAGGAGCTAAGATTATCTTTATAAAAGGCAACCAGTCCAGGTGTAGAGTCAAAAAGGGAATATTCGGCACACTGATATTTCAAACAGAGATCACATAAACTTATAATCTGTTTTTCTCTTTTAAAAAATAAGCCTTTTAGAGCTGTGTCCATGGAAAAGGCCTAGTAGCAATGGCAACCTAATGGTAGTAAATATCCTTAATGCCCAGGCTCTTGTTTTTAAATATCATTTCCCACTCAAAGGAACAAAAGATTCTTGGAAAACCTCCTTACCCTGAGTCTGGAAGTCACAGGTATGGCACAAGCTGAGCCTGGGACATCTTGCTGTGCCAAAAAGCGAGAGAGCTGCCAGAGATTCATGTGGTCATTTTGAAAGAACACAGAAGCCAGTTGAGGGGGGCTCCCACTGGCCTAACATTGAACAAATGCAACATCAAAGTGGATGATGACTGTAACTGCTTGCAACAGAGCAAATAAATAAATTTCCTGCAATGCATAACGTTCTTCAAATCAAAACCGAAAAGCGAACAAACCAAGCTCCTTGGTCGCCATTGGGGATGGCTGGAAACCAGCTCGGTCATCTGAGAATTAATAAAGGAATCAAATATTAGTCAATCTTTTATCAGATGAACTGGATTTCAGGGTAACCATATGTTTATTCATGGAACGATTGCAGGTTATAAAGGTGGGGGGAATGACAGAATTAGAAAGTTACTATTTGGTAATCTAACAGACTAGAGCTAGACAGAGACCATCAATGAATCCCAAAACCATTAAGAGAAAGGCCGATGAGAACATTTCTAATCAATGGAGCGGACTCACAGCAGCCTAATCTTAACATGACTAAACGTAGTAACCCCAACATTAGTGCTTGTGTGTGATGCCACAGGACGGGCATGACACAGCCTGCCTTCTTCCGCTGGCGCTCCTTGGGCCCACAGGTAGAATTCAAGGGTCTGTGAACTTGTGTAGAGGAAAATACACCTTTATTTTCAGTATCCTCTACATGCAGTGTAGCATTTCCTTAAATTATAAATGGAGGCAATGAACTGGAGTAGCATAGCACTTCCTGTGACTTTGACACGATCAAATTCTCATGTATTTCTATCACATCAGAGCTGTTACATATATTTTAATTATTTATGTTCAATCCTTAGGAATTACAACTATGAGACTCCACTAAATCTTGCCATGAACAAAGGAGCCCATATATTACTCCACAGATTTATTTTTTTATATTTTGATGAGTATATCTTGATATAATTTGTTTTTTCGTATAGCCCCCATGTATTTAATTCTATGCACTTAAAACGATTATTCTGAAAAGGGGGTCTATAGTCTTCATCATTCTACAAAAGCGGTCCACAAAACAACACAAATGAAGTGATGAGTCCCTGGGAGAGAGGAACAAGTTAAAAAAACATCAACAGAACGTAATCAGCTAATCTGCAGTGCAAAAAAATTCTAAAAAACGAGAAGTCGATGTCTTTAACAAATACCAGCAAGATTACAGGTGTAATTATTACTGATTAAAAAGGTCCTAGTACAGCATGTATCTTGATCTTTATTTAAGGATCACACCTACAATAGAAAGTTACTTTGTAGCAATAAAGGAAATTTGAATATGAACTGCTGGATGTGATGATGTTGTTGAGATTGTTAAAAAATAATTAGATACATACTGAGATATCATATCACTTCCAGAAGGATATAATATCTGGGATTTGCTTTAAAAGACTCTAGCAACAAAAAACGAATGGGAGGTGAGGGATAGCTGAAGCAAAGTTGGCAAAATATTGACCACAAGTATTGCAGGGCGATGAGCACACAGGGAGTCCCTCTACCACTTTCTCTCCATGTGTGTGCACTT
>PVKM010001268.1:0-81498 GCA_004027735.1 Carollia perspicillata | reverse complement strand
GTTTTATTGGGTTTCAATTTGCACAGGAATACAGGTAAAGTTCATTAATCATTGTCAGGCAGTAAGGATCAAACAATAGATAGCATACAAAGAACTATTAGGTCTTCTTCTGAGTCAGGGTCTGTCAGCTAAAAGGCTACAAAACTTTGGGAAACAAACTCATTTCCTGCTTGGGCCTTTATCATTTAACTAGGAGCATTCTTAGCAAAGCAGGCTTCACATCATTTTACATATCTTTCCTGGGGCCTGATCACCTGGGGAGCCTGCCCTTTCCAGCACAGGGCTGCACCTCACTCTGTCATTGTTACAGGCTTAAGTCAGTCAGAGGAGGCAAGGTAGCCAAGGAATTATCAGAAACTTCTCGAGGACTCAGGGGAGTCAGGCTTCGTCAAAGCCGAGGGGCAAGGGTCCAGCACCCCCTTTCTCCATAGCCCCAAGTCCTTCCCCGGGGCCTCCACATGATCATGTGTGTCTTAGGTCATTCCCCCTTTGGGAATTTTACCTGTCATTGGCTAACTGATCAAGCATTGGGGGCCAGTTATGAAAGAAGGAGCAGAAGCTGCGCTTCTTCCAGGGAGATAAACTCTGTCTCCTTAGGGGCCTAAGGTCCGAAGGTTGCTCACTCAGCCTTAGCCATGTGTGTGTGGTGGGGAGAGGGTACAGCTCCCGAAACCAGGCAGGGCTGTTCCCAACGAAAATATTTTAAAATTTGTAAGTGCATGGTATTATTTACTTACCTTCATTGATTTCTGGATTTTTAAATGGATTAAGGTCAAAGAATATGGCTTGTATGACAATAATCCTTTAAAATTGGTTGAAATTCTCCTTATAACTGAAGTATATGGTCAGTGTTGTGTGTTTAAAGAATGTTCTACTGTTGGATGTTCTGAGGTGTTGGGTGCAGTGATCTGCATTTGTTCGTTGGGTCAAGTTTGTTCATCATATTGTCTGATTCTTCTATCAATTACTGAGAGAGGTATGCTAAAACTACTTGTGGTTTTATCAATTTCTTCTTGTTAATTTTTGCTTTATATATATTGAAATTATGATGTTAGGTGCATGCAAATGTACTTGCTACTTTCTGGTTGGTTAAACCAGTAAGCATTTAAATATGTAATGCAGAGCTTTAAAACATATGAATAAAACACAGGAGACTATGTCTTTGGCCTCTGAGTAGAGAAGGATCTTTTAAATGAGACACAAGTATTAATCAGTAGGAGAAGATGTGTGCAGAGCAAATAACCAATAAAGGATTGGTATCCAGAACCTATAAATGACCACATGGACCAGAACAAGACAAACAACCCAATAGAAAAATGGTCAAACACCTGAAGAGGCATTTCATAGAAGAGGGAGCTTAAATGGCCAATAAACTTTTATGAAAACATGCTCAACCACAGTGATAATTAGGGAAATGCAAAAAAAAAAAACAACAAAAAAAACTCTACAATGAGATAGTATTAAGTACACTCTTTAACAGTAAAACTTTAATTGGCAAAGACAGATTAATGGGAACTCCCACTACTTGAGAGGATGTAAATTGGCATAATCACTTTGACCAACAATTCAGCGTTACTTACTTGCAGGATTGCATACTGTATGTCCCAGCATTTATTAGATATATACCTAGAGAAACTCTTGCTCCTATTTACCAATACATATATGTAATGTTTATGGCAACACTGTTCTTAAAGCAATAGCAACAACCAAAAAGCAAAGGTGAAAAAAAAAACAGTAGTTTGGATATTTAAATTGTTTTATTTTCATAGAATGGAACACAACATAATTTTAAATTTTTTAATAACTGAGGAAAACATACAACATGAACTCACTTTGAACTTTGAACTCACTTAAAGTTCAAAAAACAGGTAGTGAAACTATACTTACATATGTCTTATAAAAAAAACTAAACAGTACATTTGTTGAAAAAGCAGACCTATGAATTATTTTCAAAAAGGAAAAAGCCAGATACAAAGTGTAGATTAGTGATTACCTCAGGGCTAAGAGAGGTACACAGGGGCCTTCAATGGTTTTGATACTGTTCTAAAAAGCTAGATGGCCAATCAATGAGTGCTTTTTTTTGTAGTATAATCTAAACTGTACATATACATTCCATACACTCTTCTGTATATATTTTACAATTTAATTTTTAAAAAATAATCAAGAAAGTAACCCTGACTGGTGTAGCTCAGTGGATTGAGTGCCAGCCTGTGAATCAAAGGGTCGCCAGTTTGATTTCTAGTCTAGGGCACATGCCTGGGTTGTGAGTCAGGTCCCTGGTAGGGGGCAAGTGAGAGGCCACCACACATTGATATTTTTCTCCCTCCCTTCTCTCTCCCTTCCCCTCTCTAAAAATAAATAGTTAAAATCTTTAAAAAATAATAATGTTATAAAAATAATCAAGAAATTGTGTCAACTTAAGAGGACTTTTTCTAAAGTGATTAATCAAATATTTGGCCTTTAAACAAACCATGTTTACTCATCTGAAAAAATAATTTATTAAAAGCATCTCTTTCCCTGAAAATACCTAGTAATTCAGTTTTACTATTTTTTTTTCTTCCTGTATTTCAGCTATGTTACACAACTGTTACTCTAAAAGTCCAGTTACTTAGGACAGAGTGCAAGGCATTCTTCTTATAGGGTTATCACCTCCGTGAATTCTAACACACTGGGGCTTCTTTTATTTTCTACTTCATACAAGGAGGTTTTGTTACTATCAGCCTCATCTCCCATAGCCTGAGATAAAAACAGTGTGTGATAGCCCCAGTCATGCTTCTTAGTGAATACCATTCAGAATCTGCTATATCTAGCAGAAAGGTCCCATATTGGTGTTTTATGATTCATATTCATTAGAAGGATTCCTGCCTTTGATTATAATCTAAGTTCTAAGTAGGGGGATTTTTAAAATTCTTCAGTATAAAATAACCTGTTACTTGTGAAAAAAAATTTGTGACATAAATGTTAAGGCAAGTGCTGGAGAGCAGAGGTAGTACGTGAGAGAAAGTATATGTGTACACTTGTGGTCTGTCCTTTTTCTCCTGGTGATCTGAGTAAAACCTTAATTTTTTCCTTTTCCTTTTTTAAAAAACAGCTTTATTGTGGTATAATTCACAACCTGTAAAATCTGCCTATTACAAGTGTACAGTTCACTAATTTCTAGTATATTTACATAGCTATACAAACATCACCACAAAAATTCACTTTTAAGAAACATATTCTCTAAATTCAGATTAGAATTTTTACTCATTTCTACTCATTTTTGTATTATCCAATTTAGTCACAACTTTTCTTTATCATTTTCTTCTCTTATTCTGGTGAATATTGACCTCTTCTTTCTCTGATCTCTAACATTTGTCAGTCCCCAAGGACAGATTTTAGATATCAATTAGCTAGAACTATGCATATTACTGAAGAAGAAGCAACTAAGCCCTCTTCTATCCTCCAAACTCTTTGTCATGCTACTTGAAATTCTTTGCCACAGTTCCTAAAACTCCACCATTAGAAATATTTGCTTATTGAATGTGGACTGAATATTAGTAAATAGTATCATGTCAACATTAAATTTTCTGAATTTGAGAGTGATTATATGGAGAATATCTTGGTTCTTAGGAGATACTTGTGAAGTATTTAGGGATAAGAATTGTAATGCTTGCAACTTAATCTAACATTAACATTAGTTATGTTAGCAAAATAACATTAGTAATAATTTAGTACATAATTATAATGATAAATTAGTACATAATTATATATGTACTAATATATATATAATATATATTATATTATATATATTATATATATTATATATAATATAATTATATATATATACTATATATAGTATTATATATAATACTAATATATTATATATATATAATGATAATTTAGTACATAATTATAATGATAAATTATAACTATTTTTTTAAATTTTAAAGAAAATAGGTTCCTTTAGTTCAGTGGTTCTCTGACCTAGTCGTAGCATGTTAGAATCACATGAGAGCTTTTAGAAACTACAAATGCTTTGTCCTACCTGCTGGAGATTTTGCTTTAATTGGACTTGTGTGAGGTCCAAGCACCTGAATTTCCTTTAAATCTTTCTGGAGGAATCTTTTTTTTTTATGCTTCTTTTGCATCCTTTAAAACATCTTGCAACATTCCAGGCATAAAACCAGTCCTCATTACATTTCGATTGAAGTGAATTCATTAAAAAAAAGTAATTTCTTACATTTAGCCCTAATCATGTCATGGCTGTTTACCCAAATCAGCAGCTATAAATGTATGTATATTATATATGCCAATGATGCATGATTATTACCTGTAATATCTGTGTAATCCCACTATGACAGATAGGAGGTTTTACTCTGCCAAAGAGCTATGATAATTGTAATTTTAGATGGCCAGTGCTGCAGGTCCTAAATACCCATTCATCCCCCACCCCAATTCTCCCCCCAAAAAAACCTGTCAAATATAGAGCATGAAGCCCAGTTTTATAGGACTTTCAAGGAAAGAAAATAGGGATGGTTCATCAAGGTATTGCTGAGATCAATGATGCTAAGTACTTTAGAGTTAGAAAGAAGGAACAAGCTGGAGGATGAGTATATTGGAGAGGACAAGATGAAAAATACTGAAAATGACTTCTGATCTAGATAACGGCATAAGCAGACATGGCTTGTCTCTTGTCACAATCACATCAAAATTACAACTAAAATATAGAACAACCATCACTCAAAACCACCAGAGTTGAATGGAAGTCTGACAACCACAGAATTAAAGAAACCACATCCGTCCACACAGGTAGGAGGGGTATAGACTTGGAATGGGCCGGTCCCTCACCCACATGGGTGGATAAAAATTCAGGAGGGATATCTCAGGAACCAGGAGTCCCAATCCCAAACTAGGCCCCCCAGCCCAGGGTTCCAGTGTCAGGAAGATAAGTCCCCACAACTTTTGGCTGCAAAAACCAACAGGAATTGAGTCAGTGGAAGAAACTGTGGGAGCCCCAAGCAGTTCCTCTTAAAAGAACCCACACATGGACTCACCTACTCAGACTCATTCCCTCTGAGCTCCAGCACCAGGGTAACAGCTTAAAAGGCACCCGTGGAATAGGGGAGAAATTGAAGTGACTGGCATCAAGGCAAGCAGAGGCCATTGTCCCTTTTCTAAACCCTCCCGCCTCAGAGCCAGAGAGCCCACAAGCTGGTGCCATATATGAGACTCCATCAACCTAGCTAACACTGTTTGGCCCACCTTGGAGATCCCCAAAGACTGCCTCACCCAACCTACAAACCCACCCAAGCTGCTTTTCCATATGAATGGCTGGTCTTGGCTCATGATGCACAACTTCCTGAATCCTCTCAAATAACCAACAACTGGTCTCAGTGCTGGTCTCAGCACTAGCAGCAGCCTGCTTAGATTCACAGCTTGGCTTTGCTTGGGAATCTCCAATCCCAGCACAAGTATCAGCCATCTCAGATTGCTCTATAGCTCTGGCAGGGTGGCCCTGGGCAAAACATGGGTGGGAGCTGACCTTGACCTGCACCACCTGGGATACCTCAGGGCCAATGCACCCAGTGGACAGCTACAGACCATGTGGGAGCACTATTATTCTACCCCTGTATAGCTTATACCAACAGCAACCACAGCTCAACAAGAGGAGGGTGTACTTAGCCCACACAAAGGGTGAACCTCAAGAACCCAGCTTGGGTGACAGGGGAGGCTGTGCCACTGGACCCTATAGGACACCTACTACATTAGGCCACACTACCAAGACATGGAGTCAAAGCAGCTCTACCTAACACCCAGGAACAAACACAGGGAAGCTGCCAGAATGAGGAGACAAAGAAACATGGCTCAAATGAGAGAACAGATCAAAGCTCCAGAAAAAGCTAAACGAAATGGAGATAAGCAATCTATCAGTTGCAGAGTTCAAAACATTGTTTATCAGGATGTTCAAGGACTTTAAGCGAGGACCTCAGCACCATAAAAAAGATACAGTCAGAAACGAAGGACACACTAATTGAAATAAAGAACAATTTACAGGGAAACAACAATAGAGTGGATGAAGCCGAGAATCAAACCAATGATTTGGAACATAAGGAAGCAAAAAACAACCAATCAGAACAAGAAGAAAAAGGAATTTAAAAAAACAACAAAAAACAAGGATAGTGAGTGTAAGTGGCCTCTAGGACAATTTCATGGTGGAAGAGGTACAGGGATTAAGAAGCATAATTGGTAGGTACAAAATAGACAGAGGGACATTAAGAAGAGTATAGGAAATGGAGAAGCCAAAGAACTTATATGTGCAACACATAGACATGAACTAAGGGGGGAGGCGGTTGCTACAGGGAATGGGTGTACCAGGCAGAGGGATGCAGAGGGGGAAAAACTGGGAAAACTGTAATAGCATAATCATTAAAATACACTTAAAAAACCAAAAAATAAATTAAATAAATAAAAACTAATTTTTCTTCTATAAGGGGGGAGAGAGAGAGAGAGAGGAAGGAAGGAAGGAAGGAAGGAAGGAAGGAAGGAAGGAAGGAAGGAAGGAAGGAAGGAAGGAAGGAAGGAAGGCTCCAGTAAAATTTACTTAGGAAACTGAGAGTGCAATTCAGTTTATGAATCCTCTTTTCATTATTCCAGTTCCCCATATACTAGGAAGAGAAACCAGTGAGATTGGGAAACTATTTCAATACCTCTTTAATAATGCTGTGAATTTACACAATAGTATGACTAATTACTGTGGATGTAAGATTTGCAATGGTTGTTTGTTCTGCCCACCATCATTAAGGCAAGGGCAAAAGTAGGGATAAAGTTTCTCCATGAAAGTGCTACTGAAGGTGTAAATGTGTGTCATGGTTTTAGCATTGTAGAAGGACACCTGTCCTCCTTCGTAATCTAGATATACGCCCACCTTGTCGAGGTTGTTAGTCAGTTTCATACTGCAAGAAGGCAAATCCAGAGCCTTTAGATCATTTTGGTTCCTTAGTCTTAAAAGCCAGAATCCTTGCTCGGGAGTTAGAGGACAGCTACCTTTTCTAATGATGGATTCTCTGACAACTCCCACTGTCCACTTTGTCTTCTTTGCTACTTCTACCTCCCAGTACCATTTTCCAGATGTGAAGCCTTTTGAGCCCAGCACAGCCACACTTGAGTCAAATCTCTCTGGATCATCAGGCATTACCTGCTTAAGGTCATCGTGCCACACACTGGTTCGGTCTTTGGAGAGCAACAAATTTGGGTGTGCTGTTTTAGGGTCCAGAGTTAATGGATATAAGCCTAGTAAGAAAATAAGAGACAGCAGGGCATGGGAGAAAAAGTGTGAATGCAATTTTCCATAGTAAAAGGCAGTATTTACATAAACACCAGTAATTTATCTCCCCATGCACATATACTGTTAGGCAGGTAATTACTTATAAATAGTCTTTATTACTTTGGTATTTTTGTGGCTATATTCTAGATATTCTTATATTTGTAGTAAAAATCAGATTATGCAGCAATTCTCTGATAAAGAAAATAATACAAATAATATAAAAATGCTAAAGAGGTAATGATTAGATAAGTTTGTCCTAGAAAAGCTTTTTAAGACAGTAACTATTTCAGTTGTGATATAACATCTCTGGATGTATTCAGGATGCTTTAGGTAAACAGAGGCAAAAAAGGAATGGATTAAAAACAATAGCTTCTCTGGCTGGTGTGGTTCAGTGGATTGAGCACCAGCCTGGGAACCAAAGGGCTGACAGTTCAATTCCCAGTCAGGGCATATGACTGGGTTGTGGGCCAGGTCCCAGTAGGGGGCATATGAGAGGCAACCACACATTGATGTTTCTCTCCCTCTCTTTCACCCTCCCTTCCCCTCTCTCTAAAAATAAAGAAATAAAATCATAAAAAATAATACAAAGTTCAGAGGACAATGGTGAGGAGTTTATATTTGGTTTACTAGATAATGAGACTTTTGAGATCTAGAATGGTTAATGCCACTGCTAATTAAAACGTGGTCCACTAACTGTGTGGTTACCAGTCTGGAGTGAGATGGTACTAAAATCAAGAGTTAGCTCTTAGAAACATTCCTAGCAATCTGACAGAGTAATTTTATGTCATTAAATCTAATCATTTAAAAAACTGGTCTTATACTTTGTAAACTTTGTTTTTTAATTCCACTTCTTCAAGTAATTTATATTTTATTCTACAAACATATCAGTCCACACCATGTTGAGATTTTAAAAATCACTTCTTCATTACACTAGTTTTATTTATTTATGATTGAAAATAATGTGTAAGTTTAATCACAGGTAACTTAATAAGCATTGGTTTAGACAAAGAAATGGGCAGCAGTATAAAAAAGAATTTCTGAATAAAGAGAGGTTGGAAGCATACCAGCAAAAAGATGACACAAATTCTATGTGTGAGATAATTGAACACTGGCACAAAATTTGATAAAAGGAACAAAAATTATATATGTTCACATCATGGACAGAGATGCACATATATGTACATTTGTTGTTTATAGATTTATTCATCCTTTTTAGATCAGTCCAGTCCAGCTCTCTCTTCCCAGAAAAGCCTGAGTCTTTACCATTATCCCAAGGATTTCTTTTTCCAACAAGAGACTTTGAAGAATCCTGAATTTCTCCATACAGGCTGAATCTTCTCTCCTTCACATATCCTTATCCACCTTGGGTTGTTACTCTTTCCAATGTGAGGACTAGGACTTCTCTGGAGGTATAAAGACTTCTTACCAATCTAGTTAAAGCCCCAGTCTGCTCTTATCACCAGGCTTCTGACACCACCAGCTAGATCAGTCTGCACTGGCTCTGAATATTTCCTAGGAGTCAGCATTGTGTCCTCTCTTTTTCTCAGGCAATATTCAATCCAATAGTAAGTCCTGTCAGCTACATCTTTAAAATATATTCTGAGCCTACTAAGAATATATAGAAAGATAACTTCAAAAATACCACTGGCCTGGAACTACTGCAATAACTTTTTAACTGTTCTATTTCCACTCTTGCCTATCTGCAAAATATTCTGCCCATAACATGAATGAGATTATCCAGTTCTTCTACTCAACAACTCCTTACAGAGCAAACAAGACCTACATGGTTTACCCACTTCTCTGACCTCATCCGATACCACATTGCCCTCATTTACTTTGATCCAACCACTTCGCTTTTTGGCTGTTTCTTTTTTAAATTATATCTTATTGATTATGCTGTTACAGTTGTCCCAATTTTCCCCCTTTTGCCCCCTTCACCCAGCACTCCCCACTCCCTCAGGCAATCCCCTGGCCATTGTTCTTGTCCATGGGTCATGCATATAAATTACTTGGCTACTCCATTTCCTATACTGTACTTTACATCCCTGTGACTATTCTGTAACTACCTATTTGTACTTCTTTTTTAAAAAATTTTATTTATTTGTAGAGAGAGGGGAAGGGAAGGAGAAAGTGGGAGAGAAACATCAATGTGTGGTTGCCTCTTACGTGTCCCCTACTGGGGACCTGGCCTGCAACCCAGGCATGTGCTCTGTCTGGGAATCTAACCGGTGACCCTTTGCCTCACAGGCTTGTTGCTCAGTCCACTGAGCTACACTAGCCAGGGCCTATTTGTACTTCTTAATCCCCTTATCTCTTCACTAATTCTCCACCAGCCACCTCCCATCTGGCAACCATCAAAATGTTCTCCATATCCATGATTCTATCTCTGTTCTTGTTTGCTTAGTTTGTTTTTTAGATTCAATTGTTGATAGATATGTATTTTTTTGCCATTTTACTGTTCATAGTTTTGATCTTCTTAGATAAATCCCTTTAACATTTCATATAATGGTTTGGTGATGATGAACTCCTTTAGTTCATCATCATTTCTTGTCCGGGAAGCTCTTTATTTGACCTTTGATTCTAAATGGTAGTTTTGCTGGGTAGGTCCTTGCTTTTCATGAATGTAGGTCCTTGCTTTTCATGAATTTGAATATTTCTTGCCAATCCCTTGCCTGCAAGGTTTCTTTTGAGAAATCAGCTGACAGTCTTATGAGAACTCCCCCGTAGGTAACCAACTTCTATCCTCTTGCTGCTTTTAAGATTCTCTTTTTATCTTTAACCTTTGGCGTTTTAATTATGATGTGTCTTGGAGTGGGCCCCTTTGGGATTATCTTGTTTAGGATTCTGTGTGCTTCCTGAACTTGTGCATCTATTTCCTTTATCAAATTAGGGAAGTTTTCTTTCACTATTTTTTCAAATAGATTTCCAATTTCCTGTCCTTTCTCTTTTTCTGGCACCCCTATATGCGAATGTTGGATAGCTTAAAGTTGGGTGGGTGAGCAGAGACTTCATCTGTTTTGTTTTTTCATATATCTTCAAAATTTGAAACTGTTCTTAGGAGTTCAAGTAACTATTTGTTAAATATATAAGTGAACTTCAGTTAAAGTTCTGGTTGAAACTGTGGCACCTACTATTTCCACCATGCCTCATATTCCTAATATCTTTAGCACAAACCCAGAATATAGACTCCTCCAGTGATTTATCCTCTAACATGCTCTTGTCCCCATTATTGTGTTCTTTACTTCCTCGGCCTTTGTGCCTTCTCCTGCTCTCACCAAACCCTTATCACTCTGACCTTTGGAACTAACTACCTTCCTAATTAACTCTCCTGCATCTTCAGTTTACATAATTCTCTCATTACTTCCTTACTCTAACAAAAACCGGACTGGTTCTCCCTCCAGAAACACAGCTTTTGAAAGTTCAAAAGACTATATTCTAAATTCAAATGCTAGAGATTCAATGGCCACCACTGCCACTTCCAGACCCCTACTCTACTCCTCATCCTTATGTAAAAAAATCACTTTTCATTTAAGACATTTGCCATTCAATTTCATATTACCCTCTGTCTCTGTTTGATGCTATAATGTACAAACTTCCTGTTATACTCCCTGCATTTGGGTTAGCTTTACTTCTCTACCCTGATTCCAGTTCACCATCTCAAATAATTTCACTATGTCTGGATATATATAGCTACTTTTCTACTCTTGTGGGTCCTTGACTTCACTGTTAATGACTTTTGACTCCTTTTCAGCTGTCCATGTCAATGGCCATATTCTGGACCTGATAATCATCAGGAACTATTCATTCTCTAAAATCTTAAACTCAGATATCCCATTGTCTTATTTTTTTAGCTTTCTCACTCTCATTTCTTCCTACAACCATTGCTTGACTTCATTACTCTATTTCCTGATTTCTCTTTATTATCCTAAGCTATCTACTTCATGGCTTAAAATCCTTTCCCAAATAGCTTAGCATTGGCAGTTTTGTTGTCAGTAACTTCAACACTTTTATTTTATTTTCTGCAGCACCTGTCATGCAACTCTCCAACTTTGGATCTATCCAGTTATTCAAATTCACATCCCAATTTGTTACCACTGCAGGAAGAAAAATCACAAAATTATATATATAGACACTACAACAGATTCATTATTTCCACTTTATATTTGACCATCAGCACTGCCAAGATTTCCTATATTTACCAAATCAAATCATCTCCAGTTCCTCACAACAGCAATTTCAAACCTTCAACTCCCTCTGCAAACTTCTATTGCACCATTACCCCCTTGTTCTCTCTTTATTTTTGGAATCCTGATGTCATTTATTAAGTTGCACAATAATGAGATTAGCAAAATTATAAAACAATGCTACTTTTTTTTTGTTTTGAAGAATATAGATCTCTTTTCATAGTTTTACATTATGTTCACATACAGTAGGTTCATTATTATTTTTAAATGACTAAATATTTTAAAATTTTCCTTGCTTTAGTCCTGGCTAGTGTGGCTCAGTGGACTGAGTGTTGGCCTGCAAACCAAAGGGTCATTGGTTCGATTCCCAGTCAGGTTATATGCTTGGGTTGCGGGCCAGGTCCCTAGTTGGGGTCATGTGAGAGGCAACTGGTCAATATATCTCACACATCAATGTTTCTCTCTCTCTCTCTCTCTCCTTTTTCATTGCTCTAAAAATAAATAATAAAATCTTTAAATTTTTTCCTAGTTTTAATTTCTAATACAATAAATAGTCATAACGATAACTCACAAATCAAAAGCCCTTTGGAGTCCTAAATAAGTTTTAGAGTGTTACAGGGTCACAGGCCAACATTTGAGAAGCACTGTTCCAGACTGTATACTCTGTGAGGGTGCAGGTTGCAATTGTCTTGATCACTACTCTATCCTACCTGGGAGATACTTGAAAAGTGTCTGGCAATACTTGTTGAAAAAGTGACTAACTGAATGACTGTATGACTGAATGAATGATACTCAAAATGGACCTTGTCAGGCATTCCAGAGGGAACAGTCTGACAAAAAGGTCCAGAAACAAGAAAGTAAAGATTTTAGAAAAAGAGTGCTTGCCCTTTCCTTATATCTCACTCATTTTTCCCCATTTCCACCAACTTTCCCGTTTCTTACAGAATTGATTTCTGCTTTTCTACAGGCTGCTTCCCTTCAGTATGTTTTTAAAAGTCCCCTTTTTACTCTGCTCCCACATTCACACCTCTCCTACTTAGTGAAACTTCTCTAATGAGTGACCTGTCCACTTCACTACTGCCTCATTCCAAATCACTCCTGAACTCTTCACAATATAACTTCTACCCATTCGACTCTTTTGAAATGGCCCTTACCAAAGTCACCAATTGTTGTTAAACATATCTTTCCCAGTAGTTTTCTAAATTGGTTTTCACATTTGATATGAATGACCACTTCCTTCTCTGACAGTGTATTTCCTTAGATTCCATGCCAATTTCAGTTCTTGGAATTCTCTTGCCAGAAATCATAATCTCTTTTGGGTACTTTATTGTCCTTTATTTGTTGGTATTCTCTATTAGGTGCTCCCTCCTTGACTATATGTTCTCACTTTCCTTTGGAAATCTCATTTACATCAATAGTTTCAGCTACCTGACTCTATACTTGTTCCAGCCCCAGCCTCTCTCTTAAGCTTAAAATGGAATAGTACCTATGGGAATATATTCACTTAGTTATCCTGTAGGTTCTTCCACACAGCATGGCTACAATTGAACTCAATAATCCCCTCCAAAATCTGCATCTCCTATATTTCCATCCTTGCCATCACCTTCCTCATCCCTTACCACTAATTACTGTCCAGTATATTTTAGGTCCTGGAATTCTTCTCTGGAATCTATTCTTCATTTTCCAGTATCTCCCATGCCTTTGGCTTAGATTTAATAATTTTTCACCTAAATAGCTACAGCAGACTCTAAGTTTGTCTTCTACTCTTTTGGGAGCAGAAACTGTGTCTTATATTTTTCTGTGCTTGGAACCCAACTTAGTGCTTAACGTATAGTAGGTCCTCTTTAAGAGTATATTGAATGAATGCGTAAATATTGGTGATATTTTACTGATACACACAAAACTAAAGGAAATATGTTAAAATATTTTAAATTAGAATTGGTAAAACTACAATCAGCAGACCAGGCTGCTGGTTTTGTAAGTAAAGTTTTATTTGAACACATCAATGGCCATTCATTTACATATTGTTTGTGGTTGCTTTTTCACTACAATAGCAGAGTGAGGTAGTTTTGACAAAGACCATACAGCCCACATAGCCCAAAATATTTACTCTCTGACCATTTACAAAAAGAAAGTATCAGCTCCTTTCCTAAGCAACAGTCTCTATTATAAGGCAGGGAAGGAGAGAATATGAACATAAAGAATAAGCAAAGGCCTAGAAATAAGAAATATGAAGTATATTTTACCAGGGTTTGATCACAGTTATATTGTTAGTAAAATAGCCCTATATTAAATAAATCCCATTTGATTTTCTTAGATGTGAAATTATACAAAAAATAAAGAAAATCAATTTGCAGTTTAAATGATTGCTAGAAGTAAAGTTTGATTTTACAGGGTGAAGAGTACAAGAAGAAAAACAATATTATCCCAAGATGGCTAGAGTAGAGTAACACAAAGAAGGGAGCTGCACACAGACTTTTGAACATCTACAAAGCGATTCCCTCAAGACTGTGGCTGAGTATTGATCTTCAGTGAAATTCATTAGGGCCAGAGAAAGAATATCTAGAAAGTAGTAGGCTGAACAATTTCTAGAGCTCACACAAGACTGGTAATAATTTTCAATCTTGCCAGCCAGAAATGGAAAAATGTCATAATATAATGGAACATCAGGCAGAGTACTCAGAAAGGTGTTACCTTAGGAAGTGGGCTAAATTAGCCCTAGTTTAAAGGCTGCTATTGAACTACTTTAACAAAGCTTGAAAGCCTCAATAAAGGTTAAGGAAAGTATCAAATGGAACAAAGTTATTTTAAATAACTACATGCCAAAATTAAATCAAATAGGGCTTAAAATTACAACAAAATCCAGCAAACATCAATGCAAAATTGATCATGTTTGACATCCAATAAAAAATTACCAGCCAGAAGACGTGACTCTCCCATGCAGAAGAATTTCAAATAATTTATGTAGATATTCCACTTTCAAGGAGAAGGAGCATAACTCTCCATTTTTTAACTGTGGGCTGTGCATAGTAACTTCCTTCCAAAGAGAGCAGTGTGGAAAGTGGAGGGAAAGAGTAACACTACAATGGAGAAACCTGGCACACACTACCTCAGCTACGTGATTAAGGCCAGCATCAATGGTCATAGATCATGTTGACAGTATATATGCTTGATATGATATGATGAAAATGGCACTTTTAACTATGTGGCCTTCCTTTTAATAACTTATAACCTTGATCTTATGAGAAAATATCAGACAAATTGCCATAATGTGGCATTCTACAAAGTACATGACCAGCGCTCCTTAAAAATATCAAAGTCAAAAAAAATGTCGAAGTCATCAAAAACAATGAAAGTCTAAAAACTGTCACAGCCAAGAAGAACTTAAAGAAATGTGATGTGGCACCTTAAATGGAATCCTGGAACAGAAAAATGACATTAGATAAAAATAAAGGAAACCTAAAGAAACTATGGATGTTCATTAATAATAATACATTAATATTAGTTCATTAATTGTAAAAATAAATCACACTAAATGTAAAATGACATTAATAAATAATAAGAAACTGGGGATGAACTGAGGATGAGTCTATAAGAACTTTATGTACTATCTTCTCAATTTTTCTGTAAATCTAAAAAAGTTCTAAGAAATAATTTTGTTAAAAATAAAAAAAATTATGCCTTAGCTGGTGTGACTCAGTGGATTGAGCACTGGCCTGCAAACCAAAGAGTTGCCGGTTTGATGCCCAGTCTAGGGCACAAGCCTGTATTACAGGCCAGGTCAGGTCCCCAGTAGGGGGCGCACGAGAGGCAACCACACATTGATGTTTTTCTCCCTTCCCCTCTGTCTAAAATAAATAAATAAATAAAATCTTTTATTTTTAAAAAGAAAAGAAAAATATTACTAGCCATGCAAAGCAGCAGGAAAATATGACCCATAGTCAGGAGAAAAATCAAGCAATAAAAACATGTGCAGAAATAACAAGGTGGAATTAGCAAAGGCATTAAACACCTTTCATAAATATCTTCCACTTGCTTGAGAATGTAAAGGAAAGCATGAACATGGTGAAGAGAGAAATGGGAAATATACAAAGACCCGAATGAAACTTTTAGAAGTGAAATGTATCTGAAATGAAAAACATCTTGAAAAGAATTAACAAAAGATTAAGCAGTGCAGAAGAAAAGATGAGAGAACTTGAATAGCAATATAAACTATTCAAAATGAAGTATAGAGGGTAAAAAAAAAGCCAAAAATTACTGAGCATCAGTGACAAGTGAACCAATATCAGGCAGTCTAACATATAAAAATTAGAGTCCGAGAAGGAGAGAAGAAGGGGATAGGTGAAAAATACTTGATAGCTAACATTATTTCAAATGTGATGACAACTATAAACCCGTATATTCAAGAAGCTTGCCCTGGCTTATGTGGCTCAGTGGGTTGACTGCCAGCCTGCAAACCAAAGAGTTGCCAGGTCAATTCCCGATCAGGGCACATGACTGGGTTGTGCCCCAGCTGGGGACATGCAAGAAGCAATGACACATTGATGTTTCTCTCGCTCTCTTTCTCCCTTGCTTTCTCTAAAAATAAAATAAATAAAATCTTAAAGAAAAAAGAAGCAGCTCAATGAACCACAAGCAGAATGAACAAAAAGAAAATCACACCAAGACCCAGCATAATCAAATTAGGTGAAAGAAGTAACAAAAAGTAAATCCTAAATGTAGTCTAAGAAAAAAAAATAATGCATACATAAAAATAAAGATAAAAATGATAATAGACATCTCATTGGAAACTAAGCAAGTCACAAAACAATGGAGTAATATTTAAAGTACTGAAAAAGAAAGCCATCAACCCAGAGAGAACTTCAGGGGAAAAAATCTTTAAAAAAAATAAGGTAAAATAAGTATTTTTTTCTGACAAACAAAGGCTGAGGTAATTCCTCACAAGCATACTTGAACCATAAAAAATTTAATGGAAGCTCTTGAAGCAGACATAAAAACGATATCAGATGGAACTTTGTACATACATAAAAAATAAGGAGTGCCAGAAATTGTAAATATGTGAATGTGAAAGATATTTCTTCATTAAAAAAATTTCTTTAAATAATAATTGACTGTTTAAAAATATATGGAGTTTATAATTTGTAGAAATAAAATGTATGACAAAGGATGAAGAATAGAAAAGTATACTGGTGTAAATTGTTTACACTACATGCAAAGGGCTGTTACTTGCAGGTAGAGAGTATGAGAAAGTAAAATATATATTGTAAAATCCTATAGAAACTAAACACATTAAAAATATTTTTAAATAAAATAAAGAAGTAGAGATAATAGGCCACTAGTGAAAATGAAAGGGAAAACTAAAAGACATTAGCAAAGACATTAAAACACCTATCATACCTATCTGATTTGCCTCTTGCTCACCCCCAACTAGGGACTTGGCCCACAACCCAGGCATGTGCCCCGACTGGGAATCAAACTAGCAACCTTTTGGTTTGCAGGTTAGTACTCGGTCCACTGAGCCACAGCAGCCAGGCCAATGAGGTTTCTTTTTTTTACTTAATCCCTTCACCTTTTTCACCCGGTTCCCCAACATCCCTCCCCTCTAACACCTGTCAGTCTGTTGTCTGTATCTATGAGTCTGTTTTTACTTTGTTTGTTTATTTTGTCCATTAGGGTCTATATATAAGAAATCATGTAGTATTTATTTTTCTGACTGGCCATTTCACTTAGCATAATACCCTCCATGCTCTTACAAAGGTAAGATTTCCTTCTTTTTATGGCTGAGTAGTATTTCATTGTGTAAATATATCACAGCATTTTTATCCACTCATCTACTGATGGGCAGACAACAATATGATGATTACAAGAGGGAAAGGAGGGTGGGGGGAGATAGAAGACAGTAAAGGTAGGAATAAATAGTGATGGAAGGAGACTTGACTTTGGGTAGTGAACACACAGTACAACGTACAGATTATGTATTACAGAATTATACACTTGAAATCATATAACTTTATTACCCAATGTCACCACAATAAATTCAATAATTTTTTTTAAAAAGTGAGTTTCTTCTATGTTAATTACACCAGAGGTAAAGCTGATTTTTTAAATGTCAATTACCTGGAAAAATTTTTAACAGGGATAGATTCGTGATTCTCATTAAGTCAGTAACTACTAATAATAATGAGTCTATGTGAATTCTATAAAAAAATGTATTTAGAGCTTTTTAATTTTTATAAAGATTTGTATTTAGAACTTTATGTTCTTGAAATGCCATTTGTACTCATTTGGCCTGCTCAATTCTTTGGTATCTGCAGGATGAAAATAACTTAGTGTTCATGTTAGGCACACCTATTGAAATTACTGGTTTTCTTTTGAAGTGCTATAGATCTCTAAATAATCTTCTAAGATATTATACTCTATATTATGAACATCAAACACAAGACTTATTTATATACACCCTATTACATTCAAAGAGTATGTAGAATAAGTTTCTCCTCCATGGCAGAAAAGCTCCAGGGATTTATGTAACTCATTTAGCAAAGCAGGATAAAATATTCATTGTCACAGTGTATAGAACAATTAAAACAAAATCATAGGCTGAGAGGTAATTCTTGTATCAGACTCTATTTACCAGTAAAAAGCCATTAATTCTTAGGTCATAGTACCAGAAAAAATTCAGTCACACCAACTAGCCTTATTTTGCTAAACTCAATCCTTCCCCCGTCCCAGTCTCTGAAGTACTACTTAAGGCCACAGAAGTGGTCCCATAGATGAAATATACATTAGGAGCTTCAGGAACTGAAGCTACTCTCCACCGATACCTGGAGAGAGAGCGGACTGCATTTCCCTCCACATCATGTACTGGATGGGACCTTTGTACAGGCCTGGGTTCAGCTTTTTGGAGATAAGCTCTCTGGGTGTCAGCATCCTTATTCCTTGCTCCAAGCTGCAAGGGACGTAAATCATTTATTTTAGACATCCTCCAGGGACTGAGGGTAGGGTACTAATATCATATGGAAACATCACCTACCTATCCAAGAAAGGTGTGATGTCCTAGAAGAGGAAAGGAGAAATAGAAAAGTTAGATGCCTGTTTATCAACTGCACACATTTCTTTGGTGATGCTGGCCCCCACTAAAATTTAACTGTCAATACTGGAATCCTGTGCAGATGGTCCCCATCCCATCACCACCTTTCAACCTTCATTTGTCTTTCTGATCTGCATCCTTCATTCAATGCAAGATAAATTGGCTTTATCTTGCTCTGATTTTTTAGTTCTCTTTTATGTGGAAGAAGAAAGAAGTTAAGATTAAGCTATATTTACCTATACTGCCACATAGTCTCAGGAGAAAAACACAGTAGGTATTCTCACCCGGAGACCACTGCTTCTTAGTCTGGCTGATTAAGGTGCTGAGTGTTGAGGTGGCAACCAAAGCCACTTTAGAAATGAACCTTCAGTTAGCAAAGATTGGCAAACAGCTTTTTAAACATGTCTCTTTATAATTGCTGAGAGCCAAAGATACACCTTAGGTTGCAGCATTCTTTTTGGGAAACAAAGCTTCAAAGTTCTTTATGGAGAAATATTAAAATATTAATACAAATATCATTAATGGCATTTTATTATCTTCTTTTCTAGGAGGATGAAAGTAGAACCTTATATTGAGTGTAAGGCAAAAGTAGCCTCCTGCTTTTCTCGCAGAGGATCTTCACAGCACTACAGCAGGTCCCCCCTCCCTACCCGCTGTGGGGAGAAGCTGCTTCTACTTCCTTTCTAACCCTCTTTCCCCTAGTAGTGTACCCATAGTCATGTTGATATGGAGTCTTACTTTGAGAAAGTCGAAGGGGTTCTGCTGTTCCATCCGTGCCTGGGTGCTCAGCAACATGTCCTTGACTAGAACATACTGTTCTTGAAGCTGGTTGACATTCAGTTCCATCTCCTCATTCAAGGCTTTCCCCTCTTCCCGGAGCTCATTTAAAATGTCCTTTTCTTTGCATTGCAGAAACTGATGCAGCTTAAAAAACTCCAAGGAGATGTGTTGTCGCAGATGTAGCTTGTTTTCCTGGAAACTTCCATGATCATCACCATGGTAATTACTGAGACTAGCTCTCGGGGATGGGGGCCCACACCACCAATACTCACACAACTTGGGAAATACCATAATAGAAAAATGCATTAAAATGGCTGCCGAGTATCCACGTTCAACCACAGTAAAAGAAGCCCTTTTGTGGTGGGAGGGGAGACTTAACTCCATCCTTCTCAACTAGTTTAATAAGTTCAGGATGATATAGTCAAAAGCAACCTCCAGCTTCTTATTACAGTACTGAGGTGGTAAACAATGCCATATTAAATAGGACTTCAGGGTTAATTAGACATTCTAGAATGAATGATAATACCCTCCTACCCAAAAGTGGAAACCAATATCTACTAGGTGATGCTGTTAGATAGGGCCATAAGGAGATGGAAAGAAATGTCCTTATCAAGAAATCAGACCATCAGAACTGGGGGGATGACACACCTGCTGCCAGAACAATATGAAAGAAGAGATGGGAAATGTTTGAAGTACTGAAATTGATAACTGACACACTTGCAGCTCTTAGGTGATCTCAACCTCCTCATGGGTGACCCATCTGCTATTCTGGTTTCTTGGTTCCTTATTCTCATTTTTAGTGATTTCCACCTTTATCTACTCTTTCTCTTAATTACACTGAGGATTTTATCATCCCCAGCAATTTCACCATCTCCAAAATTAATTTTTTATACTCATTTACTCAGGTACCCCTGTTGTAATTATTGGGTCTCACTGAAACCTGTATATTCACCCCTTCATTTCTATTCTGTCAGCTTCTCTCTTCATGTCCCCTCTTATCCAGCTTCGATTCCATGGTCCATCATTGTCATTGCTTTTAAAATAGGCTTAACTCTCTTTCCTCTAGCTCACACTTTTCCAGTTTTCCTTTTACCTGTTTCACCACTGTTTCTCAGTCTTATTTGTTGGTTCCAGAGTTACTTATATTCTGTTTTGGGCTCTTTTCCATTCTCATTCTACACTCTTTCTCCAAGGAATAGCCTCTTTTCCCACAGCCTAAATACTATCTATGTGCTGACTTCTTATTTCCAGCCTAGTCCAACTTCTAAGGTCCAGATTCCCACATCCGACTGTCTATTTGACATCTACACTCACCCCTAAAATCTAATGAATCACCCCATCCAGGTTATTTTTATCTCCAAAGCATGTACTGAAGCTGTTTATTTCTTTCCATCTTCACTGCTTCTCTAGACCAAGCCACCATCATCATTCCCTGGGATCACTGCAGTGGCCTTCTGAGCATTGTACTTGTCATTGTCTCTCTCAATTCATTCTCTGCACAGCTACCAGACTGAAATTTTCAAAATGAGATTAAACCATATCTTATTTAAACCTTTTAATGGCTTCTCATTATTCTCTGCATGAAGTTCAAAATTTCTAACATTACCTACAAGGGCCTACATCTTTGGGCTCACATCTGCTTCTTCAGTCTCATCAAGATCCAGTTTTATTGGCTTTCTCTCTGTTTAACATAACAACTGACTTCCTCTCTCAGGACTTTTCTATATGCTCTTTATTCTTTATAGAATATTCTTCAGAACACTTCCTTCATCTTCTCACTAGTTCACTTAGCTAAATTACTTACCCTTCATTTCTCAATTATTAATAAGTGACTTCCTCAGGAAACAGCCCTGCCTCAGTCTACATGAGGTTCTCCATTTATATGCTCTCATAGCACCCTATATTTTAATTAAAAGTAATTATCACAGTTGTTATTTTATTGCTATTGGCAGAATTATTCATTAATATTCACCTCCCAACTGAGTGGAATATAGTGTCTAGCCTAATGCCTGACCCACTCAATAAATACTTTTTGAATAAATGAATTTTAACTGTAATACCTGAACTAGGAACTCTTACAACAGGAACAAAATTCTCTAGAGGCATCATTATTTCCATCTATTCTTTCTCTCACTGTATATAATATTTCTTTTAGACGCCAAACACCAGAGAATACTCTCCTCCATAGAATAATTAGTAAAAAAACAGAACTCCCAATTTAGGCCCCCAATCTAGTGACTGATTCACCAAGTCTTTAACCACTAAAGTCCTAGAGCTCCTGTGAAAGTATAGGCGATAGTGTTACTTTGTTAGGGGAAAGCTAGGCAAGATCAAATCAGATGGTAAAAGCCAGCAATCTGAGAGACCTTGTTTCAGAGGTTGTAAACCCAAAGAAAAGAAAGGTGTTTCTTGGGATATAGCTATCTTCAGTTGATTTGCCATAGGTACATTTCTTATTTTGCCAATAACCAAGAGGAGGGACCAGACAAAGCATAACCCCACAACGATCACCCAGCAACTGAACCCTCAAAAGGATCAGCATATTAGGGGAAAGGCCAGTGTGCTCTCTCTGTTGCTCAACTATTGGGAAACCTACTCTACTGCTATACTTCTTTCTACCCTATTGTGTCCATTTTTTAATTCTATAGCCCAGTGTATTGATAATATAAGTATAGGCACATTTCTACCCAAATAACTGAAGCTATAAGGAGGGTATATTCTAGTTCTATCTCATTACCCCCTACCCAGCTCCTCACCTTGTAATCAGCAATAGCATCTTTCTGCATGTTCCTCAGGGCCTGAAGTTCCTTCAGGGCTTCCTCCAGTTGACCTTTATAGATGGTAATCTCCTCCTGAGAATACCACATAGAATTAATCCACACTGACCCGAGAAATGAAGGGCCATAGGGGGCATCTCCCTCGAAGCCCTAGTATGTCAGAAAAAAAAATCCGTCTCTTGCTGCAAAAGTCTTTCCTTTCCCCTCTGTCATAGTTTCTGTCCCTTCCAAGAATTTTGAAAGAAATTACAAGCAGCAGAAAAACTTAGGTTTTTTCTTACCTTCTTAGTAACTACAGGGGTTTGAGAAACATAACTACTACGCTTTCTACTCTAGTTATGCTATTCTCACTATACCTTTATTTACATTGTTCTCACTTCAAATACTCATTTCTTTCTTCTGCCTATCCAAATCCAAATGATTTCCCAGTTCAAACTTTCTTTCATCATATACCCCCTGAATATTTCAGTTTTCTCTCATCTTTTCTGAAATTCTAAGCATTTATGAATTACTAAAGTGACAAAATTTAGCTGTCAGTAGTATACTATATTACCTCTGTTGTTTTATTCACTTGAACTGAATTTCAAAACTCTCATAACAAGAGCAATGTCTTTTACATTCATATTTCACATGATGTCCAGTACAGCACTGTCATGTCAGGGTTTAAGTAAATATTTGATTGATTGAAAGAGTAGACCACAGTTCCTCCACTACTTTCCTGTATTAGCACCTCTAGAGAAAGAACACTGCAAGGTATATTGTATTTTCTGAGCATTCTGAGCTTTCTAATAATGATCTGAATAAAGATGAATCATCTGGAAGAGATAAGAAGCCCTACAAAAGATTTTTCCCACAGCTTTCCTAAGGTATTGTTCAAGGCACAGGGCTTACCCACCATGAAGAAATGAACAGCATCAGAGATCTGCAGGTACTCTTTAGACGGCTGCCCCACAGACAACTGAGCATCTTTGCATTGAAAGCAGATCAGCTTCCCTTCTGGCTTACTGAACAGTTTCAAGTTCTCTCCATGTTCTGGGCACTGTGGATAGCCCTTGAGTAGGTGTAGTTCCTTAATCTTATCTACCAGCTTATCCAGTACAAGGTTGAATGTACAGTTGTTAAATTGACATATCATCTCACACTCAGGACAGAATGTTTCCTTTGCTTGCTGCTTCCAAAAGTTTTGAATACAGGCCTGGCAGAAGTTGTGGCCACAGGTTAGCATCATTGGATCCTGGAACCAATCATTACACAGTGGGCAGTGTAGCTCCTTAGTAATATCTTGTATCTGCACTTTAGAGGGTATCCGTGTGAGCAAATCATTCACTTCAGTGTAGTTGTCTGGTTCAATGTTGGAGGAGGGTTTGGAAGATACCTTTAGGGAAAAAACAGCTAAATGAGTTCTCTTTCTAGCTGTCCACCCCAGGATAGTGGACTCCATTCCTAAAGAAGCTGAGAATTGGTGCAGCCAAAGTAAAAGCACCCTAATCTTTTCTATGAAAGTGACCCAATAAATTTAGCATTTTGTCACATCATCATTTATTACTACTTACAACCATATTTAAACTTTAACAGAGAGCCAAAACAAAAGAAGAAAGAGTACTCAACCAAAGAAATGTATTTTGTTGTGCATCCCTCCCTTCACCTCCTTTCCCCATGTATCATTTGAAAGTTAGGGGCTCAACAAATGAATTAGGAGAATGGATGTTTGCCCTCACAGTAAGTGAGGTTAATTCTTTGCTTAAGGTAACTTGTCTGAATCTCTACTCTTATAATAGATCCTCTACCCCACCACTTGATAAAAACTGCTTAAACCTTGATTTAAGAATCAAGAAAACCTTCATTTTCTTTGACTCAATGAGTCAGTCCCTTGGCTGTTGTGGTGCAATGCTGTCATAGTTCTACCTCTGACCACTCCTCTGCCTTGGCTGGTTTCTCTTCCTCTTCTTACTTTCTTAAATGTAAACAATCACCGTGATCTGTCTTCACCTCTCTTCTAGCTCTATTCTCTCCTCTTACCAAGTGAGGTATTCATTCCCATTACTTCATGTACAACCTCGATAGAGGTGACTCCCAAATCTGTAGCTCTGAGCCCACATCTCTGAGCCCACAACTGGGTCCTTCAAGTTGGAACAATACTGAAATAGAATTCACATTTCCCCCTAAACCAGTTCCTTCTCCCAGCTTCCTTATTATCACACCACCAATATCCCATTTGTGAAATCTGAGTTATTTTTGGTGGTTTTCTTCTTTCCCCATCATCTAATCAGTCGTAAAGTCCAGTTAATAGTGATTGCTAACCCTCCTCTGCCACCAAAATCTTCTGTTGCTTTGAGTAGTCTACCAAACTTTTTGCGGGTTTATTTTAAAGGGCCGCAGAATTCAGAATTCTCTACAACATGTTACAAAGTCATATTTATAGTCTTATTTCCCATGATTTTTTTGTACAGTGAAAATTTTTAATTTACCATCATTTTACACATTAACAATTCATTCAAGTTCCATTTAATCAAAAGGTAACAAAAGATTTTTTTTAAAGATTTATTCCATTTTTTGTGCTAGGTTGAGTGGACAATTCTATGGAAGTGAAGAGAGAAATAAACGTGTTTATTCTCCATCCTCTCAATATGTGCTTAGAAGATGGGATGAACTCAGAAAAATATGCCCATCGGGGAATATCCAAGTACAAAATATACTAAATTTTAAGCCTATCAGGCTGTCTTAAAAACTTTAAAATTAGATGTATTCTGTACAAGGTAAAACTTGTGGGAGAACCTGGCCAATTGCGGGTGACTTAAGAGAAGGGTTGCCTAGCAGAGCCAGTTTTTAATCCTAGTGAATGCAGTATGTTTTGGAAACGGAAGCAATTTAAGAACTTTATTGAATGTGTTTTTTTTAATACATTTAAAAGTAGATTAGTGGTTGTCAGGGCTGGAGCAAGAGGGAAATGAGGAGTGATTACTGATGGGAATAGAATTTTGGGGGGGCAGGGATGTGTAGTGAGAAAAGAAACTTTATTCGGTACAAACAGCTCCATTGTGATACAGCACAGCTGTGGAATAGCTAGATAGAGTTACAGCTCAATTATGAAGCAGTACTACTGTGAAACAGCATGGCTGTGAGGATGCCCTGGGGCCAGGCCCCACTTTGGCTAGACAGCTCTGCTCTGCTCTCTTCTGCTCTGCTCCACCTGCTCTGGTCTTGGTCTGGTCACTGTGCTCCACTCTGCCTTGCTTCAATTTCTTTGAAGGTGATGGAAATGATCTAGAATTACATTGTGGTGATGGTTGTACAACTTTGTGACTATGCTAAAAATCACTGAATTGTACACTTTAGAAGGGTGAATTTTATGATATGAAAATATATACTTAATGTTATTGATTGTTCATTGTTATTTGATCAATTCATCTTGCTGCTTGAGCTTTTGCCAACCGCCCTGACTTTCAAGAATATGTCTTCTGCTATAAAACAAGAGATTAGCCCTGGCTAGGGTGGCTTAGTGGATTGAATGCTGGCCTGTGAACCAAAATGTTGCTGGTTCTATTCCCAGTCAGGGCACATGCCTGGGTTGCAGGCCAGGTCCCTGGTTGGGGGTGTGTGAGAGGCAGCTAACTGATGTTTCTCTCTCCCATCGATGTTTCTCTCCCTCCCTGTCTCCCTCCCTTCCCTTCTCTCTAAAAATAAATAAAATCTTTAGGAAAAAAAACAAGAGATTATTTAAATCATATTAGCTAAGATTTACTCAGCATTCACTGTGCAAAAAATGGTTTATGTGCATTATTTTATCATCATAACAGTTCAGCCTGCAGGCTCCAGACCCAGCAGCCAGCTCTAGTGGCTCATCCTAGCAAGCAGTCACCACTTAGAGAAGACAGTATCAGGAATTCATCTGATTACCAGTGACATTTAAATATTTGTGAAATTTAAAAATTGTAACTGCAGTTCTGATTCATGATCATCAAAGAGAACATAGGGTTTACAAAAGGTGCACATTTGGGCAGATCTGAAGACTAATACTTTGTAAACTTTAAAATAGGAGCTGGAAATATAATGGTGAACAAAACAGTTGTTTCCTGCTCTCGCAAAACTTAAAGTTTACTGAAGAAGATAAAATGAAACTAACGAGTAACAGAGACCCGTTTGAGATGTAGTGGTTTCAGCAAGACCTCAGTTTCCTTCCTTTTGCCCTTGTAGTTTAGACAGCTGCTCCTTTCAGATTTTCATACATTACTGTTGTAACTCTACCATGTTGACCCTGCTTTGCCTTATATCAGTTGTACCTCCAGACAAATACTTATTTGGGACAATGTTAAATTTTGCTGCAGTTTTATGCTACCATTTATGTTTGTTATAAGCAAGTTCATCCTCTGAATCCTGAACGGAGTTTTATCATCAGATTAAACAAAGCTGGCCTTGTACTTGGATTGCTGAGTTGTTTAGGATTTTTCTAGGCGGCAAACTTCCAGAAGACAACCTTTGTTATTGTATATAGTGGGGGGAAAGTAGCTTTATAATTGTTCATATGGAAATAATGTGATAATTAATAAATAATAATACAAGCATAAACTCTGTGTTTTGCATAATCACAACTATAAACCTACTTTTGCCCCACCCTGTACACATATGTGGAGCTGTGCTCACCTTTGGTATCAGATTATTATATATGTTTGTTCAGACCATACTTTCCTACTGACTGAAGCTCAAAGTTCGTGGCAAACAAGTCTTCTGGATCAGACTACTATTGGTTATTTGGTGTGGAGTAAGGACATTTAGCATGCTGACTTGCTCATCACTTTTGTACACTGGCAGTTTTGTCACAGATGTAGCACAGAAACTCCACTAGAACTGCAAGGACAAAGTTATGTTTCACATGATCACTACTGCAGCAGAATGGCCTGTGTCATTTTTTTTTTTAAATTAGCTAAGCTCCTTACTTTATTCAGATTTCCTTAGTTTTTCCACAATATCCTTTTTCTGTTTCAGAATCCCATCCAGGCTCTCATATTACATTTTGTAATTGTCTTGTCTGCTTAAGCTCCTCTGAGCTAACAGTTTCTCAGACATTCTTTGTTTCTGATGATCTTGACAGTTTTGAGGAGTACTAATCAGATATTTGTAGAATGTGTCTCAATCTGGGTTCATCTGATGTTTTCCTCATGGTTATCCTGGTGTTATGGATTTTTGCAAAAGAAACCACAGAAATCAAGTACTATTCTCAACTAGTTCTATTTCAGTAATGAGTAGTCATATTTCTTATGAGTAGTAATATGTTATTACTCATATTTCTTATGAGTAGTACCATTAACTTAAGCAAATTGGCTAATGACTTCATGAAAATTGTCTTTGCTTCTTCATAGTCAAAGGACATTTGACTCATAGTTAATCAAAGAACAATTTTTTTCCTCTAATTAAAATGTACTGTAAAAAACTGCAAATTTGCATTGTGGTAGTCAATAGTTTAACTTAGTATTTCTATGTTTATCCTTTCTCACCCCTGTTCTTTGAGGCTAAGAATTTATCTAAAATGCTGCATGTTCTCTTAATTTTTTCCACTTAAATTGTGTTTTATTGATTATGCTATTATAGTTGTCCCATTATTTCCCTCTTTGTCCCCCTCCATTCAGCTTCTCTCCTAAGCTCCCTCAGGCAATCCTCACACCATGGTCCATATCCAGGAGCCATGTATATCTGTTCTTTGGTACTCTATTTCCTATGCTGTACTTTACATCCCCATGGCTATTCTGTAACTACCAATTTGTACATCTTAATTCCTTCACATTTCTCACACATTGCCACTACCACCCTCTCATCTGGCAACTATCAAAATATTCTTTTTATGCATGATTCTTTTTCTGTTCTGCTTGTTTATTTTGTTTTTAGATTCAATTGTTAATGTATATGTATTTCTTGCCATTTTATTATTTGTATTTTTTATCTTCTTCATCTTAAAAAGACCCTTTAACATTTTGTTTAGTGCTGATTTGGTGATGCTGTATTCTTTTAGCTTTTTCTTGTCTGGGAAGCTCTTTATCTGTCCTTCAATTCTAAATGATAGTTTTGCTGGATAGAATAATCTTGGTTGTAGGTTCTTGCTTTTCATCACTTTGAATATTTCTTGCGAATCCCTTCTAGCCTGCAAAGTTTCTTTTGATAAATTGGCTGTCAGTCTTATGGGGGCTCCTTTGTATGTAACCAAATTCTTTTCTCTTGCTGCTTTTAAGATTATCCCTTTGTCGGCTTTCCAGACAAAAGAAGGCTAAAAGAATACATTTCCACCAAGCCAGCATTACAAGAGATGCTAAAGGGACTACTTTAACAAGAAGAAGAAATAGAGAAAGGGGGATTACACAGGTATGAAGGGAAAAAATGGTAATGAGTAAGTACCAATCATTAATAACCTTGAATGTAAATGGATTAAATGCCCCAATCAAAAGACACAGGACAGCTGAATGGATAAGAAAACATGACCCACATATATGCTGTCTACAAGACACCCACATCAGTACAACTTTCCCTGGGGAAAGTTGTCTCCCAACACTTGCCGTTTCCAGTAACTTCACTTTCTCCCCATGTGCCACCAGTGCCCTTCCAGCTGTTGCCCTGGTGCTGAATCCCAGAGGGGGTGGGTCTGCATAAGTCCTAAGTTCATGTGGGCCCATTAAGAGGAGTCTCTTGAAAATCTGACAGTTTCTTCTGCCACCCCAACCCCCACTTGTTTTTACAGACAGAAATAATGGGGATTTATTTTCCTGGTACTGGAAACCTGGGCTAAGAGATCCAGCCTGGGGCTCAGATTCTTGCTCCCAAGGTATCCTTCCTGATTTTTATCTACCACATGTGAATGTGGGACCACCCATTCTGCTGCCTCTTCATGCCACACCGTATCTCTGTGCCTCTCCACCTGCCTCCATGTCTCCACCCCTCCTATCCATCTGGATGAATGTGATTTCTTTAAATCCTTGGTTGTCGGACTTCCATACAGCTCAATTTTCTGAAAGTTCTGGGTGATATTTGGTTTGTGGTCTAGTCGTAATTTTTTCTGTAGTTGTACCAAGAGGTGAAGTGTGTTTACTTATGCCTCCATCTTAATCAGAAGTGAATGTGTCATTATTTTTTCAAATAGGTTTCCAATTTCTTGTTCTCTTTCTTCTCCTTCAGCACTCCCATGATGTGAATGTTCGTATTTTGAAGTTGTACCAGAGGCTCCTTAAACTATACTTATTTTTTGGATTTTTTTTCCTTCTTGCTCTTCTGACTAGATGTTTTTGCTTCCTTATATTCCAAATCACTGATTTGACTCTCAGCTTCATTCACTTTTCTGATGGTTTCCTATAAATTGTTCTTTATTTCAACTGGTGTACCCTTCATTCCTTATATTCTGAATCGCTGATTTGATCCTTAGCTTCATCTACTCTACTATTGATTCTCCATAAATTATTTTCCATTTCAGTGTATCTTTCATTTCTGACTGGTTCTTTTTTATGGTTTCTATGTCCTTTTTTATGCTGTTAATGGTCTCATTAATTTCACTGAGCACCCTTATAACCAGTGTTTTGAACTCTGCATCTACTAGACTACTTATCTCCATTTTATTTAGTTCTTTTTCTGGAGTTTGTTCTGTTCTTTAATTTGGGACATATTTCTTTGTGTCCTTATTTTGGCAGCCTCCCATTATTTGTTTCTATGTATTAGGTAGAGCTTCTAAATCTCCTGAGCTTGGTCGAGTGGCCTAATGTAGCAGGTGTCCTGTAAGGTCCAGTGACATAGCTTCTCTATTCACCTGACCTCAGTACTCAGTACCCTACCCTACCCAGTAAAGGCTCTGAACAACCTACTGTTGTAGTTGAACCTTGATTGCTATTGGCAGATCAGTGAGAGTAATTTACCCCCAGGTCATTCAGTTGCAAAGACTGGCTGTGGACATGATTGATGATCAGCTGTGCAGGGGCCCACCCCATGGAGCAGGACTTACTTCAGCAGGGCTCCAGTGCCTGATGAGTCTGCTCCTTGAGTGTGTCACTTGTGGACGTGACTGGGTGGTGCTTTGACATGGTCTGAAGCTGTCAGCCAAGTGTGCAGGCTCTGGAGCCTCCCAGCCTGAGCTACAAAGTAATCTGCAGATGGCTTCTACCTTTTCTGGCCAATATTGCTTGTTTGAGAGTTTTTAGGAAAGTCTGAAGCATGAGCTGAGACAGGCTATTTCTATGGAAAAGCCACTGGAAATGGCTTGGGTTCACCTGATGGTTGGGTGAGGCTGTGCGCCGCAGCCCGCTGCGGCTAGGGTGGTCGTAAGTCAGGGCGGTGGATTGAATAAATGGAGAGGGTCAGTTACTCTGCTGGTAAAGACAAGTTTATTGCAATGGCTGGAGCCTTTAAATACAAGCCACAAACATTTAGGAACAATGAGTGACCTTAAGAGTTACATCCTTGGTACATGACGCATATGCCAAGACTATGTTTCTTCTTGAGTACGGGAACAATCAGATATCTAGCAGTTGGGAGGCAGTCAGGACTCAGAACAGCCTTGAGGCTAGAAACCAGGTTCCTGTCACCACTCCCGCGGTGAGAAACCCTTTCCTTGACCCCTTATAGCCGCTGGGCCCCTACAGCTGTGTCTCAGGGAATCATCAAGGTAGGGCTAACAGTGTGAGCCAAGTTGATGGAGTCTCATATATGGCAACCACCATCCAGCTTCATGATGAAAGGGCTCAGAAAAGGAAAAACAGCTTCTGCCAGCACTTCTGTCTGGGAGGAAGCCATCCCTTTAGCCCTCACCTTGATGCCAGACAATTCAGGTCCTCCTTATATGTCTCTGGTGCCCTTTGAGCTGCTGCCCTAGCATTGGAGCTCAGAGGGAGTGAGTTCCATAAGTCTGTATGTGGGTCCTTTAAGAAGAACACTTGGGACTCCAGAAGGTCTTTATCTCACTTACTCACAATCCCTGCTGGTTTTTATAACCAGAAGTTGTGGGGACTTCTCTTCCTGGCCCCAGAACCCTGGTCTGGGCTGCTTGGTGTGGGGCTGGTATCCCTCACTCCTTGGGGCAGGTTTGGGGGACCTCTGCAGTGAAGGTATCCCTCCTGAATTTTATATACCACACATGGATGTGGGACCAATCCATTCAGCATCTATTCCCCACCTACCAGTCTCGATGTGCCTTGTTTTTTTATATTCTTAGTTGTAGGACTTTAGTTAGATTTCAGACAGTTCTAACTGATGTTTGTGCTGCAGTTTAGTTGCAATTTTGATGTGGTTGTGGGAGGATGTAAGTACCGCATTTACCTACGCTGCCATCTTGACCAGAAGCCTGTCATTTTCCTTTTTGTTTTATTCCTGACTTATGTCTGTGATTTTCAGAAAATTTCTTTAAGGGTGGAAGTCATACATAACCCTCTATGACACTGCTCCTTGCCATATTAATAATGAAGGAACATATCTACTTTCCTGAGATTTATGGTGAAGGGTTAAAATATTTCTATGACTATTCTATGATTCTCAGGCATTGGGGAAATATTCATAAGTTACTTTTTCTGCTCTGAAATTTTCAAATCAAGGCTGACAGTGACATTGATGTATACTGATATCAAGAGACATGAATTAAGCCATTTCATAAGTTATTTTAAAGGATATTTTTGAGAGGACCATGTAAAAACATTTATGCCTATATTTTTTTATCACAGAAAATAAATCCAAAGGACTACCAAAAAATCCTCATAACACCCTTATGAGATGGGTAATGTGCTATTTTAAAGGAAATTAAAGCTTAAAGACGTTAAGTAACTTGCCAGGGTCACTCAGTAATTAAGTGGTGGAGCCTGGATTTGAACTATTTATGTGGCTCAACAACCCATTATCCTAATCACTGAGTCATCAGAGAATAGTATCATTATATTATTCATTATACTCTCAAACAAGCAGTTTTGGCCAGAAAAAGTAGAAGCCATCTGCAGATTACTTTGTAGCTCAGGCTAGGAGGCTCCAGGTAGAACAAAGGTAGTAGCTGACTTTGGCCTGTACCTCCTGGGAGGCTCCAGAGCCTGCACACTTGGCTGACCATGTCAGACCATGTCAAAGCACCACCCAGTCACCTCCACAAGTGACACACTCAAGGGGCAGAGAATGATAGTATAATGAATAAACCAAGTTAGACATAATAATCTTTTTCAATTTAAAATAAAGTGATAATACATTAAAAAGAAAGTAAATTTTTATAACATTTAATTTTTTAAGTTTATAATGGGTTTCATTACTTTTCTACAACCTCCTTATCTAAATTCTTGGTTATTCTGAGACCTACATACAGTATAGACACTATAAGCTGTCACAGTTAAATAGTTTCCTGAATTTCCTTTCATGCTCTAAAATGCATACCCCACTTCTGATTGGGTTTTCCAAATTATACCTAGAAAACCAGCTGGGTTGAAAAAGAGTAACTCACCTCCATTAAGCTCTATCATCGGGCCACCAAGGGCAGAAGCAGGCACTTGAACCAGAGCTTAACAGGCTCAGGATGGCTGCAGACCAGAAGTCCAGGATGTGGTAACTTGCTAAGGATGGGCTCAGAGCATGACAGAAGGAGGAAAGTTCAGGAGCTGGGGAGAATGGGCAAAACCAGAGTAAGGTCTGGCAGATTCCGTGACAGTTTGTCGGTTGCTTTGGTCATCATTAGCTTAAGAGAAAGAGAAACCCTGAGTGGCATGGCCTACCTGCCCATCCTTTTTTTTTTTCAGGGGAGGGGGAAAACAACTTATTTAAATTTGAGGTGACAGTCTAATCTTTTTTTTTTTTTGACAGTCCAATCTTAAGGTTTACATGGTCCCATTTCTAAACTAGGGGGCTCTACAAAAGAGGAAATCATCATCATTTGTCCATAAGCCTATCACATGAGAAATCAGCACCTCATCCCTCATGATCCCATCACAGCATTGAGACCCCATTTAAGTGGCTTCAATAGAGAGATATTCCACCTCTCAGAGCTCACATTCCCATGAAACAGCCCCTACTCTTATGTCTGAGAAAGTAGCAAATGCCAAGAAAAACCAAGGCTGTAAGGAAGTACTTAACAGTACCTGGCACATAGTGAGAACCCAATAAATTGTAAGAGCTATTGAGTGGGCCAACAGTTCATTTGTTTTTTTCTGTAAGGTGGCTCTAAAAGCACTTAGTTATCTTTAACTTCAAAACAGTTTGGTTAGATTATATTGTGACAGCTGTCATTATCAGCATGCATTTTTTAAAACTTACCCACATTGATGAATCTTTGTGTAGCCATGTTAATATTGAAGATGGAAAAAAATATGCAACATTTTTGGCATATTATGCTTTATTATTTCAAGAAAGGTAAAAATGCACCTGAAACACAAAAAAAGTCTGTGCAGTGTATAGATAAGGTGCTATGACTTATTGAACATGTCAAAAGTGGTTTGTGAAGTTTCTTGTTGAAGATTTCTTGCTGGACAATGATGCTCCATGATCAGGTAGACCAGTTTAAGTTGATAGGAATCAACTGAGACATTAATTAAGAACAATCAATGTTATACCATGCAGGAGATAGCCAACATACTCAAAATATCTAACTCAATAAAGTTATTGGTGAAAATGAAAAATGTGTCTTTTATTTTGCAGAAAAAACTAAACAGACTTTTTGGCCAGTTCAATGTTATTGTACTAACATTGGTATAGGAAATAGTTTACAAAACTTCTGCTCCCTCTAATTAACTTTCTGACTTAAAATATAATGGGATATAAGTAGCTATTGACCTTCATGGACTCTAAGAGAGCTGAATATAAATTAAAAGTTCACTTTTCCATCTTCTAGACTCCAAAGACATTACAGAGAAGTCAGTTATTTTCTCTTTCATGCAGCATCTAGCAGATATTTTTATCATAGTTTTTATTACACTGCATTATATCCTTCATTGTGTTATAACTACTTCTTTTCATATCTCTTGCCCACTCTCTGGCAACTTCTTAGAGAAAAGGATTGTCTTATTCATCTTTTTAACTACACAAGCCTACCACACTATCAAAACTTAATAAATACCAGGTAAATGAGCAGATGAGTGAGTGAATTAATAAATGACCTGTGCCAGGCAATGCACTACACCTTCTCTCTTGTGACTGGAGAACAGAGAAGCTGCTATTACTGTGGCTTGGGCTTGTTCAAAATGGAAGAGAGAAGGTGTAGCTTTAAAGGCTTCCTTCTCAGCAGGGAAGCCAAGTGGTGTGGGTATCTGACTGCCTCTCTCCTGTCACTCCATGCTGACAAGCCCCTCTGCCCTCCTTTGAATGAAGATTAAATATTATAATTTGAGGTTTGGGGTACTGGTGCTGATTCCAAAAGTTAATTTGATAAAATATACCAACAAACTGTTTGTCAGGCTTCTGAACCAAAGACTGAATGTGAAGATGTTGGGTAATTTCTAGATGTTCCTTTCAATTCTAGCTGTTATAGATCTGTTTATGTAGGGTTTCTCCAAGATTGAACTCTTATCTTTAGTTAGTAAGACTTACTAATCTGTTATAGGGGGGTATTTTTTCTTGCCATATAGTTGAGCTGTTTGACAAAGCTCAGCAGAAACTTAGTGTGAAATATGAGATCTTCTCCTACAGTCATTGATGTCCTCTATAACATTTGCATACACTAGAAAATGCCTTCAATTTGTGTTTTACCAGAATTTTGGTGCTGGTCAGAAGTTTTATACCAACAAAAGAAGACTCTACTTCTCAGATATAGAGGATGAGTGATGCTGGCAGAGCCACACCTGGGGCCACGTGCCTTCTTCATGTCACTCCACAAGAAAGGGAATATGCCCTGCAGGACCTGTTTGCCTGCTGAAAGCCAAGGAAACAGGAAAAGGTCATATTAAGTGCTACCCTGATTTAGCTTTCATTCTCTGCTGTAACCTCTCAGTGAACATGAGGAAATGGCAATGAAAATTGCCAGATTATCTCATTGGGGGACTAACTGGGCCTAAAGCTAGATCAGGCATCAAGTGGATAAATTTGATTGTCTACCTCATTTAATCTCATTTCCACTGTCACCAAAGAAGCTTCCACTTTTCTGAAAAGGTACCTGAAAGCTAAATCCAAACTGCCACAGCTGTCCTCCTAGACTCTTATCATTGCCACCACCAACCAGTGACCATCTCTCAAGAGCTACAACAGCTCAAAGGCTTGCACAGCTCTATTGGCTGTGCTAACATGTAATAGACACCCCAGGGCAGGAGAATACCAGCATACTCCGATACACTTCATAAAATACACTTCTATCTTTAGAAGAAAATCAATACCAGGATCTTTCCTTCCTAATTCCATCTCCGTATTTTTCCCCCAACTTTCAAATGGGTATCTCAGCCTTCACTTATCTTTCTCTGGGGGCTCTCCTCCCAAGCCTTTAATGACTTCTTAGCACCTAGAGAATAAAATCTAAACTCCATAACACAACACACAGTGCTGTACTCATGATGTGCCTTAATCTTCTCTTGTAGCTTTAGTTCTCACTTCTTTCCACAACCATGTACACTAGTTGCCAAATTATTTATGTTAAGTGCCCTGTGGCAGCTCCCTTGAACATCTGTCCTAACATTTTCTTGGGTTCCTTCTCTTGCCTAGGTGTATACCTTGACTGCCCATGATGTGTGAATTGCCTAGTACTGTGCCTGGAACATAGCTATTGCTTACAAAAATAGCAGGCATCATTATTAATATCTCCTTGCTTCAATTCTTTAAAAAGAGAGTATGTCATGTTCCCACTAAAACAAAGCCTTGATTCTCATGCTTATACTCCAAATTCCTATCAAATTTTCATCCCTGGTAAGCTGAGCTAAACCATGAGGTAATAAAAGTCAATTTCCCCAAACATATCTATGGTGATAGTAATCAGTACAGTGGTTGCCTCTGGGGGATGGGAATTAACAAGAAGGGGGCATCATGGAACTTCTGGAATGATTGAATTGTTCTCTATTTTGACTTGGGTGTTGGTCATATGAATGTATATATTTGTTCAATTTCATGCAGTTATACACTTAACATCAGTGCATTTTGCTGTCTGTAAAATTTATCTTAATTTTTAAAAGTCAGAATCCTGTTTTATTCCCCTAAATCAGATATCAAAATCTCAAATGTCTACATTAGCTTGGCAGGTAAGGTAGGTAAGTATGTAGTGGTCTGGGTAGAATACAATAGGGAGAGTTGAGGGACACTAGCACACTGGAGAGAGAATGGTCTTTTTCCAGATCACATGGACAATACATGTACAAGCAGAATCTGTATTTACTAGGCACCTCAGGTGTTTTATTAGTCAAGTTTGTGATACACTGTGCTGTCACAGAGCTATAATACTCTCTACAGTGGGATACACGAGATGAGTTATTGAAATGTAAGAAGATAATACTTAGAACTTTCTTCTATTATTTTTCATGTTCATGTTTTTTTCTTCCTCATCTCATTTTAGAACATACAAAAGAACCCACAGAATGGAATATAATACATTTGTCTTGCATATTCTGTGCCAAGTCAAGCAACTGAGGTTTGAAGTATAGCACATTCTGGAGACTGCAGTGAATAGACAGACATGACACGGGGGTCAGCACTCCTCCACGGGCAAGACTCAGCCTCCTTGGAAGAAAGCAACACTGCTACAACCATTGTAAGTAAGGAACAAGCTGCACTGCACATTTATTCTGAAGGAAAAGGAGAGAGCACCACGGAAATCACACCCTCTCCAATTCTAAAGTGCAAGCTAAATTCAGTGCTAAGTGATTCTCTGCAAAAGAAAAAAGAGCTAGTATGTGTGTTTGGGGTGGAGAGAGGAGGTCTTCCCAAGGCCCGTGATTCAGCCAGGCTGTGGAAGCAGCTGGGATAGTGATACAGTAATGTGTTCGTTCAGAGAAGCATGCCAATTTGTTGATCAGCAGACTAGTGTGGTAGAAGGCAGATGCACCTGTAAAACCAGGGTGAAGGTAACCCCTCTCTGGCTTGGCAGGTCAGAGAGCACAGAACCACAACTCTAGGTTCCAATGTGCCTAGGCAACTCCCCACACTGGCCTCGAAAGCCACTAGTCCCAGCAGGACATGGTACATACCTGTGGTAATGCCCCGCTCCATCTTGTTGGTTGGACAGGTGGTCAGAAAGGATTGACTTCCTTCCACTCCAATGGAATCAGAAAATCCAGAGAAACCCAGAGGTAGCACCCTGCCTAGTCCATTAATTATTTAGGCTCCATTGCTCTAAACCAGGCCCGGTATAACAGTTGCTTAAACAAGAATGAAGTTTATTTATCTTACATAAAAGTCCAAAATTGTATTGTGGCTCTGTTTTGCAGAGTTGTCAGTCTCCTGGCTGCCTTCTGTCTACTTGCTCCTCCATCTGTAGGATGTTGCTCTTATTTACATAATCCAAAATGCCCAAATGTGGCCAGTTAAAAATGGATTACTATGAGAAAAAAAGGAAAAGTTGCTTTGAGGACACCCACCATTCTCTGATTTACTATGACAACAAAAGTCCAGCCCTGCAGCATGAAACCAAAGGAATCAAAAAGCAGTCTCATAGTTTGTGAAAAATAAGTTTTTTTCTACATGCCAGAGATCAATGTTTAAAATCAGGCTTTTTGAACTCAGAACATTAGATGCCGAAACTCCATAGTTTCTGGACAAGGACATGGAAAAATCCAGTCAGGGGGTTTGTCTGTCCTGAACAGCACAGCACACATCATATGTAAATGCGATGACACTGATGGCAGTCAATTTTCTTCAAACAAACCTGGCAATTTTTAGTAGATTGAAGAAAAGTGAAAAGGCACTGACTACAGAAGATGTGGCCACATTCTGTAGAGTAAATGTGTTGTCCATTCATTTCAATCTCCAAGTACCCATCCATACAAATTCGGCACTGAATATGGCCAGGCAGTGTGCAACTTAAAGTTTCTTTTTCCAGGGCACTACGGTGAGCACTGTTGGTCACATTTACGTCTCTGTCCCTTGTCAACCCCTTCTTTTCTCTGCTCTCTGCACAGATGCCAATTTGGCCTTGGAGTAACCTTCTGCTTCTGCTTGGCCTCCTCCTTTCCTCAGTAGTCACAACAGAATCATGGTGAGTTAAGTCAATCACTGCAGGTTCTAGAGATTCAGAGGTGAGGTCGACCACTTCATCACTTTCTCCAAGTTCTATCAGTTCTGCTAACAAGATTGTCTCAGGAGTTGGGCCTTCTTCCACAGTCGTACAAAATTCTCCAGCCTCTCTGGAATTCACCATGCTATTATCACGTGTACTTGTATTCATCGTGCTTTTTGGATCCAGTCTTCAGAGCAATAAGTGACCTATGCCAACATTAACAATGACTCTTAAAGCCCTCAGTGTCTCACAGCTGTTGGTTGGTCATTCTCTGATTTACCTAAGAATTTAGAACCCAGACTTTTGGGTATACCTGAACACTGATTTTGGTTCCAGTCCTGTTTCCACCTCCACAATTGCTGTGTTCCCTTAGGGGCGAGGGGAGTGAGTCTTCTAGGAGCCACTTATAAGACAACTCAATCTGAATTTTTAACTGAAAAATAAGAGAAAAATTAAGCTTTAGTTATACTTAAAATAAGATTGGTAGTAGTATAAAATGTTTAGATATATAAAGAAAAATGCATAGTCAAATTTTTTTGATAGTTATGCATTTAAACAAAGGTTAATCTTTGTGTCCATCCTCATTCTACGTCCTGATGGTCGGGGGAGAAGGAGAGCCCGAGGGGCACTTACATGAAGAGAAGTACACAATCATAAACACCAAGAAAGGTTCACACTTCATTCAAGATCCGTTATGAGGGATTCTAGGAAACACTTTTTTACCAAGTAAAAATGGAGAGGCCAAAACAATCTATCCATAGTTGAGTTTCTAATAGCAAATAAGAAATGAATTATTTAGTTCATGTAAAGGTTCATCTTGCCCAGGCTTTGCTTTCTAATAGAGACAGCAGGTGGAGTTTTGAAGAGTTGTAGCACAGATTCTGTTCTAGGAAAGAGGGGGTGGATTCATCATAGACAGACTTGATTTGAGTAAACTCTCTGCAACTTTTGGGTATGTGACCTAGATGGTTAAAGTTCTCAAAACTTTATAAAAGTTCTATAAATTATTTTGTGATTTTTAAATAATGTATTATGAGTCATTAAGAAAATGCAAATCAAGGCCATAATGAGATGCCATTTCACATCTACTAGGATGGAAATAATAAAAAAGATAATAGCCCTGGCTGGTATGGGCTCAGTGGATAGAGTGCTAGCCTGCAAACAAAAGAGTTGCCGTTTGGATTCCTGGTCAGGGCATATGCCTGAGTTGTGGACCAGGTTCCCAGTTGGGTGTGTGTGAAAGGCAACCACACATTGATGTTTCTCTCCCTTTCTTTCTCCCTCCCTTCCCCTCTCTCTAAAAATAAATAAATAAAATCTTTTAAAAAAGAGAGTGTTGGGGAAGATGCAGAAAAGTTGGGACTTTCATACACTACTGGTGGGAATGTAAAATAGTGGGAATGCAAAATGATGTGCAGCTTTGGAAAACAGTTTGGCAATTCCTCAAAAGATTAAACAGAGTTAACAGATGATCCAGCAATTCCACTCCTATGCTTATACCCAGAATCGAAAACTTAGGTTCACGTGGAAAATTTGTACACGAATATTGATAACAGCATTCAAATCATTCATAATAATGAAAAGTGGAAACAACCCAAATGCCCATTATCTAATGAATGGATAAACAAAATATGGCATATCCATACAATGGAGAATTATTCAACAATAAAAAGGAACAAAGTGATGATACTTGCTGTAATATGGATGACTTTTGAAACTTTGTATTGTGACAAGCCAGTCACAAAGATCACATTCTGTATGACATTTATATGAAATGTCAGTAATAGACAAATAAAATCCATGGGGAGAAATGGGAGTGACTGCTAACGGGTACAGGGTTTCTTTGGGGGGAGATATAAATGTTCTAAAATTGAGGTGATGATTATACAACACTGTGAATATACTAAAACCCACTGAATTATATACTTTAAATAGGCAAGTTTTATGGTTTGTGAACTATATCTCATTCAGGCTTTTGCCAAAACAAACACATAAGCTGCCATAGAAATGTTACACAAAACAGCTGACACGATCTGGATTTATACAAGAGCCTTAGAACCTGGTTGGCACCCAAGAGGAAAATGGGGTGAGCCCAGAAAGGGAGTGCAGTGCTCAGCGCTTCACCAGATGTGCTGATCTACTTACGGAAGCAGCACTTTTCTTAGATTCCACAGACATTTGCCTCGCATCGGATCCTCACACCAACCCTTAACTAGGAATTCGCCTTTCGCTACCTGCCTGCCTGCCTCTCCCCCTTCGAGATGCCCCAGGGAAAGCGCACCAACCGGGATGAGGCTGGGTAACCCAGAAAGCAGTGCCCCCACCCGAAACCCGACTCAGGCATCCAGTTACCCATCAATGTCCTGCTCGGCTTCACCGTGCCCAGATAGCTATCCAGAGATAATGGAACAGGAAGCGTGTGCTCAAGTGGTGTACGTTGTTCGGGGATCTCCGCGGCTTTCCCGTCCAGTCCGAACAGCCTGACTAAGCTGAACCAGGTGCCTGGCTTCACTAGGCAGGGAAGGCTGACCGGAGTCACAGAGCCAGGGAGAGCCAGTAAACAGAAGGAAGCAGAGGGAGAGGACAGCCCAGCAGAAGGTACACACCTCTAGTGCACCCAGGCTGGCGGTGGTGCCCAGCGGAAAAACAGAGTCCAAGGGACAAGCCGAGGAGTCGCAGCACCTATTCCCACCAACTGGGTAGCAGAAAGCACTGGGGTTTTCCCCGTTTTTAAACATTTTTTGTTTTTCAACAGCCCAATCAAATCCCTAGCCCGGGTGGTTCGTCACTGGTCTCAGGGCAAAAAGTGCTGTTCCAGGCTAGAAAGGCAATTTCCTGTCCTTAGTTTCCTTTTTGTCTAAAGTGTCATGCTTTCTGAGAAACGGAAAGGGCGGGGTTGTTGTGTTTGGTTTTTTCTTTTCCCCTAGTCATTAAATTCATTATTATTATTATTATTGTTTTAATCCTCACCCAAGGATATGTTTATTGATTTTTAGAGAGAGGAGGCTGGGCGTAGGGGGTGGGAAGGTGAGAGAGAAACATAGATCAGTTACAGGATGGACCCCACATCCTAGGTATGTGCCCTGACAGGATGGAACCCTGCAACCTTTTGGTGCACAGGAGGATGCTCCCTCTAACCAACAGAGCCACCCAGCCATGTGCTCTGGTGATTAGATCAGCAACTCCCCACTCTAGAAAAGTGGTTCTCAATGAAGGCAGCATGTCTCTCAAAGAAGTTTTGTAAATTCATAGTGCTATTTTGGGTTGTTCCAATAATGGGGTCACTACAGGTACTTAGGGGCTGAGGGACAGGAATCCCAACTTACACACATACATACAAAATGTATGAAAAACCTGCTTATAATCCGGGCTTTATAATCACATGCAAAAACATGTTTTATTGTTCAATTATTTACATTTATTCCTTGAATATTTATTGACCATCTCTTGTGCAAGTACATCCCTGGAAAGGCAACTCAAAGAAAGATGTATTTTTGAGTTTTTTTGTTTGTTTTTCAAATATTACCTAGAGATTTTCACCATTTCAGAGAATCACACCACAACCAGCCTTCAATGTCATGGTTTAGGCCGTAACGAAAACCAGAAAGCATTTACTTGAGCAAAGCATTGCAATACAAGAGACACAGATTCAGGTAGCAATTCAAACTGCACTCTGGAGAGAACAAAGAAAGGCAGGATCCATAAAGGCAAAACACACAAAATGTAAATGGAGGCTTGCTGGCTAGCTTAACAATGATTGGTTAGTTCCAGTACACAAATGACAGAGGCAGAAACTACAAGAAAGGAAGTAAAGTCTATGTGTGTCCGTGTAGCAGTTGTTCCAGTATATTTATGGCTTGCTAACCTAAAAAAATTAAAGGCTTTTCATAGTGAGAGGCAGCAAGCATTTATTTCAGATAAAATAAATAAATAGAATAAAAGAATAATCAGTAGCCACTGATTCAGGCAGAAACCCAAACAGTATTAGATTAATAGACAACAGCAATGATTATTGATGAGAAAGGGAAGGGGAATGATTACATCGATAGAAGGAAGGCATTTCTATTGGTGCAGCTAATGTAGTTATGTTAATTTTAAATGTTTTTAATTTTCAGTCCCATAGTCAGCAGTCCTACAGTCATAAATATCTACTTTCCTGTTATCCTTACAAACAATTTTTTGGAACACAATGTTGCTTTATTTATTTATTTATTCCATTTTATTTTCTCCACTATCAGTTCACAGAGATTTGGAACCAATGTAAGCATCTGTGCACTTCTTTATACCAGGCAGTGCTGCCAGGCTAGAACACCCAACTACTAAATTGCTTGGCTTTCATAATCAAATTAGTGACGGGGCCATCATGAGACAGTTTTTATAAAAAGGAGGTGTTGGGAAAAAGAGGAGGCATAGGTCTTGGATCTCATTGGAGCTGAAACCACTGATCTACACTGGAGTCCTGGGGACTGTGGCCACCTCAGTCTACCAAGCCTGACCTTGAGTACTGACTCTCTGTCCTTAGACATACAGCAGGTAAGTCTCTAACACTTATCTGCTTACTGTGACTGCCTAAGGTGACTTGCTTACTGTGCAGTTAGTGGTTAAGAACTCTTCATTTTATAGATAAAGAAACTGAAGCCAGAAAAGGTCAAAAGATTTGAAAAAGGATGAACTGTGACAGAGGCAACACTAGAAGCTCCTGAAAATGCAATTAGACTTAGTGAATTCTTTGAGCAAAACCATTTCCAGAAATCCCGTGACTGCTAGAGGAGAGCTCTGCTTATAGACTTACCTTTGGAAGAACTGTCCAGAGTGAAAACCATCTTTAACCTAAAGCTTTTTAGGGAAAGGAAATCCACTGCAGTTTTTTGTTTGGTCAGTTGGTTTTGTTTGTTTGTTTTTTCACCAACTAAATGCCAAGAAATTTCCCCTTATATCTCCGTGCTGTGGTTTTAGATAATTTTATGTTCTAGAAAGCTGTGAAAATGAAGAAGTACTGGAAGTAAAAGCAGTGACCTACAGCTTTACAGTGCCCTTCTTATCACTTTCTCCTTGTTAGAACATTACTGGAACTGCCTGGCACAGAACAGACATCCTATATTTGTCAAACAAATGATTAAGTGAATAAATAAATGAACTTCATGATATAGGAATAATTATATCATTTTATGGATATAGTGATGAAGAGTGAAAGCCAGGAATATATGACTTTTCCTATTCCTTTTTGGGAATTAGGATTCAAATTCAGGTCTGAGTTCAGTGGCATTAACATTTCAATGCTAGCTCCTTAGAAACTTTGAACTTTTAATGGAAGTTTGGGATGGCTTGTGTTGTGGGCTTAGCAGAGGATGTTAACGGGAAACTCACAGTAGCAGACTAATGCCCCACCCCTACTCTATGAGTCCATCCCCAGCTTTTTCGTATTTTGCTGCCAACAACTAGCACCTGAACATTAACCTTAGTCCTGTACATTACTTTTGGACACTGAGGTAAGCTGGAAGTACCCAGGAGTTTAATGGTTCACGCCACTTCACACTGCTGGACAGCCAGCCTGTAGCCTCAGACAGGAAAACCCAGCTCCTTTGCTTTGGGGCAGAACAAACTCTGAGATTTGTGCTTTGTTCTAGAGTCCCATGGGAACAGGCTGAATGTGGGACTACTTCTGAAATCACACACTCACTTGGCTTCTACCCATTTCCTACTCTTTACCCCCTACTCCCTTATTTGTTTCTCCTGAAAGTCCTTTATCAGTGACTTGCATCCAGACCCTTGGCTCAAGGTCTGCTTTTGTAAGAACTAGACCTAAGACACTCATGGACTCTTCCAGTAATGAAAATGGCATGCACACTTGAAGTCAGCTGCAGCTACCAGTACATAGAAAACCACTTCAAATACCACCATGGTTTTGTGTGCCAGCAAGAGTCCTCTCTGTGTTTTTCTAAGTGAAAACAGTAATGAGGAAGTGGCCCATGGGGGAGGGGAAGCCTGCCACATTACTCTGGCCTACAGTTGAGCCTGTGTGCTCTAGAGACATAAATATTTCTTCATTTTCATAGACTTTGTAATTATCTGTGTTGTGGAAGACCAAAAAAGACAAATAACTGCATCCAACTAACAAGAGAAGATGTATAGAATTTAGTGCATAGTAAGTGCTTGATACTAATGTTGTAGTTTTCCAAAGTATCAGAATAATTTTTAATCCATGAAGTTTCCATTCAAGGTAGTCACAAATACTTTATTTATTTTAAGATATCTAGGATCCCAATGTTAGTCTTCATTTTTTTCCCTAAAAGCCCAGAGTCCATGGAGAGATAAGGCTTATTTTTGCCCCTAAAATCTTAAAGGCTACATCACAAATGAAATGTTTATTTTATTAAAGAAAGACCTTGAGTTTTACCTCAAGAATTTACAATATATAAAAGGCAAGTGAAAAGCAACAGCCCACAAGATTGGGAGAGTGGTTGTTGACAAAAACTAGAAAAAACATTCGCCAGTACTTTATATTGTTTCATTTATGCCATGTTTTCATTAGAGATGGTGAAAAAATGATACATAAAAATTATATTTAAATATTTTAAATAAACATGATGATAACAATAACAATTTTACACATAGAATAAGTAAAAATCTGAGGAGCTAAACACACCCAAATGAACATGATAAGTGATCACATCTGGGTGGTGGGATTACCAAATTTTCCTTTCTGCCTAAACTTCCTATTTTAAAGAATAAAGAATATAAAAGTTATAATACTTCAAATCATAGAAGTATGCAGAATAATATTGTTAAATGTCTGCTTTTATCTTTCTCCTGCTACCATAGCCCCTGTGCCAAAGTAAACATTATTAAGAGGTTGTTGTATATATTTCTGAAACTTTTCCTGTGGGTTTATCTGCTAAGAGAGATTGGGGACAGGGACTAAAAAGGCTAATGCAGCTTGTTCAGAAGTAGCACCTCAGTTTAAAGTGCCAGAGATAGGAAAACGCTAATGCTCTGAAGTGGGGATGAGCAGAATGTGTGCCACCGCTGCCAAGAGTTGATTGCCATTCTTGAGGAATATTATACACAGACCACTAAGTTATAATCACAGTCACATCTCCTGATGTTTTCCTTGGAGGTCCTTGGGACAACAGAGCAGTTTTGAGTTAAAACTGCTGAATTCTAACTCACATTTCTGGGTTGTTGTTGTTTGACTCTCCCTTCCAAATGCAGTTTTTCCCCTTTACTTTGGTGAACTGATTTAAGCCATTGCTCCCCCCTTACAGCTTTTTCTCACTGTCACTTCCTTTGGTCATTTAAATATGGGGTCCTCTGAGGCTATACTTAAAGGTCTAGAACCTGCATCAAAACATATGCTGTCACTATGCTGGGAATCAGCACCAGGAGGGCCCAAGTTGCTTGTGGGTAGCAGAGGAAGTGACTGAAAGCAGGGCAAGAGATGAGCAAGCAGCATTGTTCCCTCTTAGATTCCTCCCCCACACACAGGGCCACAACGCCAGGAGAGTAGGTTGCCCCACCCTGGTGAATACCTAAGGCTCTGCCCCTGACTACATAATAGGCAGCAGAGACAAAAAAATGTATATGGCCCAAATGAAAGAACTGATCAAAACCACAGAAAAGGAACTGTGAACTGATCAAAACCACAGAAAAAGATCTCAAGTGAAGAAGAGACAGCCAACTTATAAGATGCAGAGTTCAAAACAGTGGTAATCAGGATGCTCACAGAAATGATTGAGTATGGTCACAAAATAGAGGCAGAAGTGAAGGCTATGCAAAGTGAAATAAAGAAAAATATACAGTGAACCAACAGTGAAGAGAAGGATACTGGGACTCACATCAATGATTTGGAGTAGAAGGAAGAAATAAACACTCAAGCAGAACAGAATGAAGAAACAAGAATTCACAAAAATGAAGAGAGGCTTAGGAACATCTGGGAAAACTTTAAATGTTCCAACATCTGAATCATAGGGGTGCCAGAAGCCAAAGAGGAAGAGCAAGAAATTGAAACTTATTTGAAAAAATAATGAAGGAAAACCCCCCAAATCTGGCAAAGGAAATAGACTTCCAGGAAGTCCAGGAAAGTCAGAGAGTCCTTAAGAAGTTGGACCCAAGGAGGAACACACCAAGACACATCATAATTAAATTACCCAAGGTTAAAGGTAAGGAGATGGTTATCTACAAAGGAGTTCCCATGAGACTATCAGATGATTTCTCAAAAGAAACATTACAGTCAAGAAGGAGCTGGAAAGAAGTATTCAAAGTCATGAAAGGCAAGGACCTATAACCAAGATTACTCTATCCAGCAAAGCTGTCAATTAGAATGGAAGGGCAGATAAAGTGCTTCCCAAATAAGGTCACATTAAAAGAGTTCATCATACGAAGCCCTTATTATATGAAATGTTAAAGGGACTTACCTAAGAAAAAGGAGATGATCACAACTATGAACAGTAAAATGACAACGAACTCACAACTGTCAACAAAAACAAACTAAGCAAGCAACTAGAACAGGAACAGAATCACAGAAATGGAGATCACATGGAGAGTTATCAGCAGGGCGGGGTAGTGGGGAGAATGAGGGAAAAGGTACAGGGAATAAGAAGCATAATTGGTAGGTACAAAATAGACAGGGGGAGATTAAGAATAGTACAGGAAATGGAGAAGCCAAAGAACTTACATGTTTCACCCATGGACATGAACTAAGTGAGGAGAATGCTGGTGGGAGGGGACAGGGTGGAGGGCTATAAAGAGGAGAAAAAAATAGGACAACTGTAATAGCATAATCAATAAATATACTTTGAAAATACTGTGAAAACTTATGTCTATACAAAAACATGCATATGATATTTGTATTAGCTTTATTCATAATTGCCAAAATTTGGAACCAGTATGCTCTTCATTAAGTGAATGGATAAATAGCCTATGGTACATCCAGACAATGGGATGTTATTTAATGCTAAAAAGAAATGTGCTATTAAGTCATGAAAAGACATGAATGAATCATGAATACATATTACTAAGTAAAAGACACCAATCCGAAACGGCTCCATACTATGAGTCTAGTTATGACATTCTGGATAAGGCAAAACTAGGATAGTAACAACATCAGGGGTTGCCAGAAGTTGTTGGGGGTGGGGAGCAGATAGGAGGAATGAATATTGGGAGCACAAAGGTTGTTTAGGGCAGTGAAATACTCTGTATAATATCATAATGATGGATACATGTAATTTATACATTTGTCCAAACCCATAGAACATGCAACACACCAAGAGTGAAACATAATGTAAACTATGACTTTGGTGATAATGATGTGTCATCAGTTGTAATAAATGTGCCACTCTGGTTGGGGATGTTGAAAATGGGGGAGACCGTGTTAGGTAGGGGTAGGGAGTATATGGGAAATTTCTGCATCTTCCTCTAAATTTTGCTGTGAACCTAAAACTGCTCTAAAAACATAAGGTCTTAATTAAAATAATAATAATAATAATAATAATAATAATAATAATAATAATAATAATAATAATAATGTTGTCTGGCTGTGCTCCCTACTTGGAGACTGTTGGTTTAGCACTCTGGATTGGAGCTGAGAGCTGGAGGTTTTAAATAGACTAATTTTGAGAACTACTATTTGTTAATAAGTTCCACAGGTGATTCAAATGTGAATCCAGGCTAAAGAGTTATTGATACAAAGAGATCTGATTAAGATAACTCAGATCAATGGGGAGAAGTAGGGAAGGGCTGTAGGAGGAGTTTGCCAGGGCAACTGTGGGCAGTCTAGGATGGGATTGGCTGAGAAGCTGAATGCCTCTAGAGCCTTTGGAAATAAAAAGAGGGCTGGCTCTCTGGATCCTCAGATGGTTTTCTCAGGCTTCATCTCAGGCTTTTCTTCCTCGAGGATGCCTGGATAATTGTGCTGCAGCTCCCCACATTTTTCCATTGACAGTATTTTGGACAGAAAGGAACTCTGGGCACAGCCTAGGATCAGGCTGGCCTGGCAGAAGATGGCAGCTTTATTCTTTTGGCGTTCTAGAGGGAACAAGCTCTGAGGCAGAAGCCTGCCATTATTCCAAAATTTTGTAGTTTTTGTATATTATATTTTTAGTTTATAAACTAACCCTATAGAAACAAAATAACTAAAAACAGGGGAAAAAATAGAACTCAGGTGGTAGAGTTTAGCTTTAATTAGTAGGCTTAAGTGACTGCTTTTGAATAAAGACTCCTTTATCACCAAACCTTTGCCTCTGGAATTTCTGCTTAGAGGGCGGTGGTGGGCAGTGGAACCCCAAGTGCTGTTCTGTAACATTACTGATCTAAGTCACCCCTCAATCTTCTCAGCTAAGCTACTCTGAATCTCTCCCCCAGGTACCTTGGTTCTATTGTTCAGAATTATCCACACCTGTCATACCTCTATACTTGTCATAATTTGCCCCACTGCCTGAAAACTCCAGGCCCCACTCACCAATAGAGAGAACCACTACCCACCAAGTCTCAGCTGAAGCAAATGGCTTCCCTACCACCTACCTACAGTTTTTTGTTGTTCCCTGAACACATTTTCCTATCACCTAGTTCTTTGGGCTTACCTGTGCTATACTCTTGATCAGGATCATTTTAATCATTTGAATATGTCTGCCACTCCACTAAACTGAGTAATATGAGAGCAGTGTTATGTTTTACTCATCCTGTCAATATCTCACATTAGCTAACTGAATCTCTTGGTCAAATAAACAAATGCACAAAATGGGTCATGTACAAACTATGCCTTGAAATTTAAAAATCTAGTATTTTTCATTCACGGTTTACCGCTTGCTAAAACATAAAATTTTCCAGATACTCCTGTTCCCTCTTTGAGTCTGCACATTCCTCATATTTTGACCCAGGGAACAGAACTCTGGCTAAAAGATGGAAGCCTGGTCTTCCAGCAGACTGCTGTGTCACTCTGACTGACTCTTTTAGCTTCTCTCTGATCTTGTTCTTCATCTGCAAAATGCAGATCACTGAGGCCCCTTCCACTGTGAATATACCTGGTATATATACCAGGGGTTTATACTCTTCTTCAAGTGACACTTGAAGACTGTTTCCCTGTTTGAAAACAAAAGGGTAAGAGAGGGAGAGATATATAAAAAACTGAACACATCAAGTTTTACCATTGTTTTAATTGGTGAAGGGGAAAATACATGCAACACAGATTGAGGGAAAAATGAATTTTATATAAAAATTTTTCATAAGGCCAAAGTTGAATTCCCTCCTCTCCTCTCCATCTCAAAGCTGTCAGGAACCCCCTGCCCAACCCAGGAGACAGACACCCTAACGTAAAATTGTAAAGATGGTATTTGTATTAACATCAGCATTGTTTTTTAACGTATCTGCATAAAGTATAATAGCATTAAAAAGAAAGAAAACACAATATGGAATTAGTTGAATCCAAATGAAGCATCTTCCAACCTGAAAAATAAAAAAGAAAAGTCTTGTTAGTAAATATACTTATATTATTTGAATTACAGGTCACACCACCTAACTTGACAAACTTTTGCTGTGTACATCACCATGTGTAAAAGTAGCTGCAGACAATTTTCCAGACCCATTTACAAAGAGCATTTCCCATTAGTTTATCCCATTGATTCTCCCACAACCTAAGAGAAAAGAATGCTGGTATTAGAGTTCAGATTCTGGCCCTACCATTTTAGTTACTATGTGACTCCGGGCGAGTCACCCAGCTTCTCTGATGCTCTCTTGAATTAATTTCCATGCCCCAAAATATAACAGGAGATCTGAATAGGTTTTCAGTACCTAAGGCACCCTGTGGATAATTTCATTGAAAAACTGGATTTTCTATCTCTGGATTCCATCCAAAGATGCAGAGAAGTCCAATTCCTCCCTCTTTCATGCTGCTAGAGCTATGTATAGATACATCTATTTTAGTATCTTTATGTTGCATTACAACAATCTGTTTCTATTTCCTCTATTGGATGGGGAGCCTCTAGAAGGCAAACACAGTGCCCATACACTAAGGCTTCATGAGATATTAAAGGAATGGGACATCTTCAGAATCATGTCACTCCTCTCTTCTGACTGAATAATATAGCAACTACTATGCAACAGAAAAGAATGCTTCATTTTTGAAGGCCCAGAGATGCCCCATGTGGAAATGGCAGAAGAAAGAGCAAGTCCTTGCAGGTGGAATGAGTAACCTGCTGCTTGTCCTATCACACCATACCAGCATCTCCTCTGACTTCCTTTAGAGGGCTAGGGATGCTGGCAGAGCCACAGCTGGGGCCACACACCTTCCTCATGCCACCCCACAGGACAGGGAATATGACCACGTAGGAATTTTCTCTGCCTGCTGAAATGCTACCCTAATGTCCTCCATACACTGAGGGTTATCATATTAGAGCTGCCTAGAAATAGTTCTCAGGATAATGAAACAAGAACAAAAAAGCATTTTCTTAAAGTTAGAAACTTACCTCCCTGATGCTGCTTAGTTATACTGATCTATGAAAAAGAAAATGGGGAAAGAAAAAGGAAAACAGTAAGTTTTAATTTTAAAATACCATATATTAACAAATGTCTAGCAGAATAGCCTGCTGTCATTGACCATGAACACCTTGTTTAGAACTAGTAGTAGTACCCAAACCTGCCTACTAGCCTCAGATCTCAACCCAGGGAGACAGTGCTGGAGGAGTCCAGATTGCAGGGTGCTAGGAGAGCAAGACTTGCAAAGGCCTGTGCCTCCCTGAGAAGCACGTTGGTCCTAAGTATCTGTGAGGCTGTCAGGAAAGCCTAGGGAAGCCAGTAGGTAAGAAATATTGGGAATGCGTGTGTATTTGTGCAAGCGCTATCGCTGCTCCTTGCTTTTTCCACAGGAAAACTACCATTTCCTGGGCCATGCTGTGCAGAGGTCTCTCACAAGGTGCCACTTATCAGAGCTTCAATAACATTTCCTGACAATCCCAGTATGTATATTTTAAAAAAATATATCAAAGCAGCTTTGTTCTGTGGCTAATGTCAGATACAATAGCCAGCCACTAAGAAGAGAACTTGAAAACTTACTCCACATAACTGTCTGGGGCTTATCCAGGGTAACGTGTTTCACAACACAGGTGTACTCATCTCCTGCACTGGGAGTGAAATTTGCATGCACCAGAAGATAGAAAGACCAGTCCTTGCTGAAAGACAGGTCTGACTTCTCTGTTTTCATCTCCTTTCCATTCTTCAACAAATCAATTTCAATCTGGGGTGGATGGAACCCAGATACATAGCAGTTAAGGAAATTTGGCTTTCCGTTCTCCACTGGATGCCTCGAGTAAACTTGAATCTTCGGACGACCTGAGGAACATCAGGGAAAGACAAATGAAAATGTAGAGTATTTTACTTGGGGCTACTTTGGTCTAAAGCTAGACCAGGCACCAACTATTTAAATTTGATCATCCATTTCTTCCAATTCCATTTCCACGTTTCCAAAAGGCTACCTTATAATTCCCCTACACATGCATTTTTGGCTTTTTCTACCAGATTTCTAGTAGTACCTTCTGTCACTGGAGATTGTACCAAATCTTCAAGAACCTTTCTATGGAGGCTTTCAAGAACTTTTGATGGCTTCTTAGCACCCAAAAGCTGTACACTTGAAACCTGTATGGCTTTGTGAACCAGTGTCAACCCAATAAATTCGACTTTTTAAAAAATCTACATGATTTGGCCCTAACCTACTTTTCAAACTTCATTTTTCACTTCACACACCCTCCCGTTGTAGCCACATCAAAAAACTCATGTTATCATACCCTATTTCAGCCCCCTCAATTTTTTTCTTATGTTTACATCTTTCCTTTTAGTTCCTGCTCCTGCCTAGATCAACACCCATCTGACTTGTGAATATGTGTCAAGTGTCTGGTAACGTGCCTAGCACACAGCAGTTGCTCCATAATTGGCAGATGTTATTATTACCTACTTGCTCAGGTTACTAAGAGAGTCAACACAAAGTATGTTCCTACAAAACACAAACTCTTCATCCTGCTCAGAGTTTATATACCAACCCCCTATCTGCTTTTGTACCTGATTTCATGAGCTACAAGATTTAAATGGCAAATAGCTTAAATGAGTGACTTGGGCTGGATCAGAACAAAAGGAAAGGGTGAGGACTCAGGCAAATGGGAGAGAACATACTCTCTTTTATGACCAAATAGATTAATGCATGAAAATGGGATTTGCATTTTAATCAGCACCCTAAAATGATTCCTATAACTAGCCATGTTTGGAATACATTGCATAATCATACAGAACAGTGGTTTCCAAAAGGGGATGCATGACTAGACTTCATGCATCCTAGGGGCTTCAGAAAGAAAATATAAACTTTATTTCTATATTTTTCACCCAAAACATAGAGAAGTTTTATTGCTACTAAATATACAGGCTAACACTAATATACACATATAATTCACTTTAAAATACATGCACATTCAAGGTACAGGATTACTACAGGGCTACTCCTCCAGTTCCAGAAGGCGGTGGGGAAGAGGAAGAGTACCAGGCTACTCTGACAATACACATCTGCCTAGAAACACTCTATCATGAAAGGAAAGGTCACCAGAAAAGGAAATATTCAAAGTCCACAAGAACTGGACTGGGGATCCCAATGTAGCCCTGATTTTATTTATTTTTTCTTTGTAAAGTTAAAAGTGAAGATAAATCAGAATGCACTTTGTATTTGGGCTCCTGATAATTAGAATATAATAAATGCCACAGGAGTCAGAGCAAGGTTCATCTGGCCTGGAATTCTTATTCTGAGGGAACCAGGTAAGGTTTTGTGAAAACATCATGAAAATCTCTTCTAAGAAGAGGACCAGTATCAACCAGGACTGGATTTGAACCTGGACTCATCCACTTATTGACTCTGTGACTTCGGGAGAATTACTTTAGCTTCCAAAGTTTACCTGAAAAATTAATTTATGCCCCAATGAATCAAACAAAACCCATACTTGGGATGGGGCAGACAATTGACCCCCAGAGGCAATCACCTATTTCCTGTGGTTCTTCCAGAATTGATCTATATAGGGCATGTATTACTCTGGAAATTTTCAAATTAAGATTTTTTTATGTCAGCTTGTTATTTTTCAAAAGGCTTCTACAGTCAGCAGCAAATAATAATAGTGATGACAGATATTATATTTTACTTTGTAAATAAATTATAAATTAAATACCTTTTTGTCATGATCAAAAGACCATGCTTCACAGAGGCTTTTATTAGGGGAAAAAGGAAAGAGTCAGATATATCACAGGGTATTTGGAACATGCTCAATGTCCCTGGGGTCCCTAACAGACAGCCTGGGTAACCACTTCGAATACCTAATCACTGGTTTTACAACCCTTCTGACCAATTAACCTTGGCTTTCTTGAAACTGAAAGTAGAGTAGAGGCTGCGCTCATCTTGGAAAGTACCAGGCAAGGAGCCAAAGAGGAAGAAGCCCTCTGTAAAGAAAAAGCAACAGGGGCCAGTGGCTGCCCACTTTGTTCCAGACAATCTCACACCCTAAGGAGGCAGTTCTGAAAAACATGCGGATTCCGTACAACCCAAAGACTAACAACACCCCAGCATAATGCTCTGGTCAGGAGCCATTGTCTGCTGTATGCTCCCTGTCTGATTAAGTTACTTAAAATCTTGGTGCCTCAGTTTCCTCATCTGTGAGATACTGATAACCTTCATGTTTACATCGTAGTTGCATTCAGGCGTGTCCAACAGGAAATCATAAATTTACTTAAAACATTATGAGATTTTTTTTTTCATTACTGTTTGTGTATTTAATGTGTGGCCCAAGACAACTCCTCTTCCAGTGTGACCCAGAGACGCCAAAAGTTTGGACTCAAAAAGGACGTGCTTTTTTTTTTAGTACTTAGCGTCCCTGGCACACTGTGAGTTGTCAAAAACAGGCAGCTTTATTGATTATTAAAAGCGACATGAAATGGGAACGAGTGAATTAATGATGTGAAATCGCTCTGTAACACCTCAAAGCATTCTACACACGTTGCGTGCTGATCCCCCGCCAAAGTTTGATCCCATATTTATGTGAAAATACGAAGGGGCAGGTGAACCTGGTGGGCCCTAGGAGGAAGCCCGAAGCCCTGCAGTTCCCAGCAGAGCTGCAGTGGACCGACTTCCCTCGGCGGTGACTTCCCCAAAATCCCAAGTGTCTGTCTGTCTCCACCCAGTCACAGTCCTCAGCTAAGCGCTTTTGGAACCCGCCTACCCTCTTTCCCCTCCAGCTGCGTCCGTGGAGCGAGAGGTCCCGTGAAGGAGTGGAAGAGGAACCCTCCCAGGTCGCTCTGGAACTTATCAACACCCCAAAACTTTGTCTGCACCCACTCAGCCAGGGCGTGCCAGCGGTCTCCCCCACGCCAGGCTCTCGGGGAAAGAAGAAAAAACCTTGCGTCCTGGGCTCACACCCACACCGCTCCCCCATCCTCCGACCCAGCCCGCGGCTAGTCCCCTGGCCAGGGAAAGAGAACTTGGGGAACCCGGGTCTTACAGAGTTGAGAGTGCCAAAGAAGGTGGGGGACCGGGAGAGGAAGGGTGAGTAGAGAAACGGGGAGGAGGGGACACTCACGTTGGACGGCGTCCAGGCCAGACAGACACAGCAGTCCGAGCAGAACCAAGGCCACGGGGAGAGCCATCGCCACTAGAGCAATGCCCGACGACTGAGGAACGGAGCTCCAGGCTGCACCTCCAACTGCGCTTTCCTGAGCCTGCGCCTCGGCTTATATTACACGCGTGCACCACCAATCAGAACCCTGCCCGTCACCAGTCTCCTAGCTGGCTGTGCTGAACCAGGTTAGAAAAGGACATTTCCATTTCAGTTTCATTTTCCTGTAAGGCCTCGTGATGCTTAAGGCATGGGTAGGGCGGGGTGGATTCGCTATTTGTAAATGGGCGCCCTCTGATCTTGGGTGCGTTCCCAAGCTTGGGGCGCTGACCGCCCATCCTAGAACTTTAGCCTGGACGCACCTTTGTCCAGCGCCCTCAATTTCCGAACCAGCCTCCAGAGATGGCTGAGTCATTTGCTTACTGTGCCTGAACCAGTTAGGAACCTGGAACCTATGGGTTTCATTTGAAAAAAATGGAAGCCCAGAAAGATTAAGTGCATGGACAAAGGCTGAAGGGCGCCGGGCAGAACAGGCACCTATTATAAATAATTACAACCCGTAATACACTGTAGGTTTCTGGATTTGCGGGGCAAGAAAAATAGCCCAAGAACCTCGACGATTCCTGAGGACGGCTCAGAGAACTAAGTGAAGTGAAGGAGGACCTTCTTGCTTCTGGAATTCCTTCAGGGAAAAGTTTCTTTTTGTAAAGCTCCTTGCCAAGAAATCTCTGTATCTTCCCGTTGTTGTGTAGGTGATTTTCTTTGTTTTGTTGATTTGTGGGGAAAACTACCACTGATAGTAAAAACAGTAACTGCTTTTGAGCTTTAGAGATCACAGACCTCTGTCGGAGCTCCATTCACTGAGAGCTACCATACTAGAATGGTACTTGGCACCTAATAGGTATTTGGTAAACTGAATGAATGAATGGAAGGGGTGAGTGAATGAACCAACTAGCAAAAAAGGGAAGAATACCTTAATAAACTCTAGGACATAGAGATTACCTCATTAATTTTTATGGACAGGGAAAACAGAAGATAAGAGATCAGGATTTAAACTCTGGCCTGAGTCCATTGTTATTCATGCTTGTGACTCTTAGAAGATAAAGGGCAGGGCAATTTTAGTTAGAATTTAAATTGCACCGAGCCAAGTAAAAAAAGGTGCTGCCCTGACCTGGCTGCTGAGTCCTCGGGCCTTCTGAGTGCAACAGTGAGAAGAGGAAGTGAACCGTGCCTCGGGAAAGGGACAGACCTTAGAAATCCCCGTTGTTTTCAACTGAAGGAAGTTGAATTGTGCTTCCCTAAGGAGAACAACAAATATCTTCTGGATTTCTTTCACAGATTTTTAGACCTCTTAATATTCCCTATTGTGAGAGCCATGGCTGTAGAAAAAGTAGAATATTCTCCTCAGACCTAATGAAATGAGATCATGCACACAGAGCCTCACACCGTTCCTAATATATAGTGAGTATCTATAATATTTAACAAGTGCCTTGTAATTACTGTTCATGAACCAGTGAATATTCAGAGAGCTAAATCTGAAGCCTCTACAAAAAGCTTATCCCTGTAACATGTGCCACACCATACATACTTCTGCTTTTGTCAGTCCTGAACACTTTCCTCTCTGAATTTTTATGAATTTCTATTTCACAAGGGTGATTATTTTATATACATTGGCAACAATATGCAAATAAAATACTTAGTATTTAAAAAAAGAAAAAGATTACCAGATCAAAATAAAGTTCTTTTGACTTTATTTATTTATATATTTATTTGCCATTTAGAAACCTTACATTTTTATGTAGGTAAATTTGTCTGTCACCCTTCATGATTGGAAGGGCCTTGTCTACTTCACATATTAAAAAACAAACAAACAACAACAACAAAAAACCTCACGCATTTTCTTGGAATTTTTTAGGTTTAATTTTTTAAATATTTAAATCTTTGTTCCATAGGAATTTACTTTGGCATAAATGTCTTCAGGGTAGAAGTTTTACCTTTTTAGTCAAATGTATATATCTTTTATGATTTCTGACTTAGGTATCACAAGGTTTGTTTCTTAGAATGACATTTATTGGGGGGGAATGTGGAGAGTTCACTGAAGTAGGACACAGCCAGGTGGCAGGAGAGAAGCCCCATCTGAAGAAGTTCCTGAGGGGAAAGACCATTATTTTCCACTTCAGTTCAGCTCAGTTAATTTTCACTGAGACTGTACTCTGATGCAAATACTGTGTTAACCGCTGGAGGCACAAAGATGAATAAGAACATCTCTGTTCTCATGTGGGGGTAACACATACAGAAACAGAATTGCAACTCAGTATGGTAGGTATATAACGAGAAAAAGATGTAAGGATTAATGAATGCACATTAGTAGGGCAGCTCACGGAGCCTGGAAGGGAAAAAGGAGTCCTAGAATGCTTCCTGAAGAAGGTAAAGCCTGAGTTGAGGTTTCCCCCCATTTGAATGTTTAAATTATTACAGTAAGGCAATTTAATAAAGCATCTGAAACCACCTTCCAATTAGATAAACACTTCTTTTCCAAACTCATTTTGCTCGAGTGACACAATGTTTTTCTGCTAAGATACATATGTTTAATGTCATTGAAATGAAAGACAGCAAAGAACTGGGACAGAAGCAGCTTTAATCAACAGTTGAATAAAACTCCCACACGGAGGATAGGAGGTCCCCAGGGCAGAGAGAGGGATCCATTGGAATCCCACTCTCCCCACACAGCTCAAAGCAGTTCACTTTTTCTGAAGCCCAAACTAGAAGGCAGGGGGGCCTTTAAGATAGGAAACTAGAGAGTCAGGGTTATATTTTACAAGGCCTGTGCCTTGTAAAGAACAGGAAATGAAAACCACTGGAGGGTTTCCAGTTAGGAAGGGTCAGTTCTGACTAAAGGATGTCATCAGCATGTAGGTGGTAGGAAAGTATGAGTTGAGGAGATTGCCCAGGAATAACAAGTTGCAGAAGATTTAACCTTTTGAGAGAGTCTTGTTCTCTTTGAGAATGTGATGAAAGTTCTGTCATTCCAGAAAAATGTGCCTGTTAAAACATATATATCAATTTCAAGGGACCCTTAGATTAAGAATATTCAATGTGGAGGGGCAAGAAGAGAGGCATGAGGAATAGGATATTTGAAGCATGGCAAGTGGAAGAGGAAAGCGTGAAAGGGACCGAAGAAAGATGACCCAAGTGGTACAGAAAGAAGCAGGAGACTGAACTGCCAAGAAGCTGTGGGAAGTAGAGATGTGCAGAGGGCATGATCGGCAGTGTCAAGGGCTGTAGAGACTTCAACAGCCTTAAGGTAAGGACTAAAATATGTCTTTTGCACTTACAGTTAGAAAATAACTGGTAATTGAGAATAGTTTCTGAGGAATGATGGGTAATGGTAGTTTTGGTTTTTTAAAAGATTATATTTATTTATCTTTAGAGGGGAAGGGAAGGAGAGAGGGAGAGAAATATCAAAGTATGCCTCTCATGCATCCCTTGCTGGGAACTGGCCTGCAACCCAGACATGTGCCCTGACTGGGAATTGAACCACGATCCTTTGGTTTGCAAGCCCACACTCAATCCACTGAGCTACACCAGCCAGGGCAATTTTTGTTTTAATCCAAGAGGTGTTCAGTGGTGGCATCTGAGTAGAAGTGAGAGTAGGGGATTTGTCATGATGATGAATTTGCAGACTACTAACATAAGGTTGCAAAGTTATCAGTTGTCCGTAGGAAGAATTGAGGGGCTTGTGGGATGATGTCAGTGTGTCCCCTGGTGCCCCATTAAGATGGATTCAAAAGCCAGGGAGCAGCAGTTGAAGAAATGATATGAGTTGAGGAAATGGAGAAGCTTGGTTTGTTGGGCTGGAGACAAATAGGGGGCAGTTAAAAATAAGAAACAAAAACAAGACAGGAATTTTGTCTGTAACAATAAACACATCCTGATATATCTATATTATGCCATAAGAAAAAGAAAGGAGGAAAAATAGAGAGGCTGAAGACACAGGAGAGAGACATGACTGAAGTGGCAGAGGGCGTAGGATCCAGAGAAAGAGGTTCAACCAGCAGCAGTAAACCTGGAAGCTGGAGGGAGGAGGCCTGTGCCTGCATGTCAATTTCCTCCAATTGTAAATTGAAGTACCGTATTTTTCAGACCATAAAATGCACCTAGGTTTTAGAGGAGGAAAATAGGGAAAAAATTTTGAAACAAAAAATGTGATAAAATATTTAATAACTTAAATAACATAATATTTCACCAATGTAAATGTAAAGCTACATTCAGACTATAAGACGCACCCCCATTTCCTCCCCAATTTGGTGGGGGGGAGTGCATCTTATAGTCCAAAAAATACGGTAGATCAGCCCCAAAGGCCTCTATTTCTCTATAACTGCTGAAAATAAAGAGATTGGAGTCATGCTGGGGACTTGAGGACAATGATTATGTTTAGATGCTGATAATTGAGGGTTGGGACAGAAAGCTGAAGAAACACAAAGAAAAGAATGGCTCAGGAGGCTGGTGATGGAGATGGTTCATGAGTTGGTTCAAAAAGTTCATGAGAGAAACAGCTGAAAAATGATACCAAAAGGCCTGAGCCCAATTAAGATATTTGAAGAGGTTTTTAGTAACTTTCAAGCTACTTAAAATTTCACCCATCCATATAATTTTGACCTACAGCAAAAGTTTTGAAACAAATATTTTTATTTAGAGGCATCAAGAATCATACTCCTATAACCAGGATGATAGGGCCCTAACTTGCCTTTCTGATGTAGAAAAATTTGCTTTGCTTTTATTTTTATTCAGAAGGTCTACAAAGTCATGTGAGGTTCAGCTGAGCACAGATGAACCCAGCCGGGATCACTTGGGGCTTAGATGAAGCTCAGGTGGGGTCTTGGATTTTGCCTACCAGTAGTAGTCATATGCTTGTTTTTATTGTTATTCTTTCTTTTCTTTTTATTCCTCAGCTTCTGAACCAGTTTTCCATTGCAGCATCCAAGAAGATGTAAGGTTGTGTAATCATGCAAAAATGTTTTTACCTTGAAGATCTGGCTTCTAAATTCACAGGATTCCCTTATCAGTTAGAACTGGGAAACAGACTTAAGTTCACGGATGCAATGAAGGGCAAGCATCACCAGGTGAACTGCAGGGATCCACAAATGCACTGCCCTGAGGCCCCGAGATCTTGGTTGCTAGGTAATCTCCCCAGGATGCACCAATTTTCCTATCCAATTTTGATGGAGCAAAAGTAGGGACTGAAGGGAACATAACCTTACACAATTCCTATGATGGGTGTAGAACACAGGGATACATATCCTTTTTAAATATCTGCTCCCAAATATCAATTCCAATAAACTGTACTCAAAACTTGAATAGTTAAAAATGCAGTTTATTTCTCTTGCCCTTTCAAGGATTTTCTTTATTTTAAGATTATGTTCTCATATGTCTATCAAGATGCCATGTTTTGAGGATGCTGGCCCTTTAACAGGAGGGTAGGGGAGTGGCTGCGACTCTTAAAGCTAGGGCAGCAAGCCGGTGCTGGCCCAGGCTACCATGGCAAAAGTAAGCAGAAAGGGCAGCAACAAGGTAGCTGTGAGCCCCCTCACTGTGCACAGATGGAGGCTGGTGGTGTTTGCGGGGGAGTGTTTCTCCAACCCCTAGCCCTATCCCTCCCTTCTGTCCCTTTGCAGGACAGCTGTCTAGAGCTGGGCTGGTGAGGTCACAGGGCAGACGTTTAGGGCAGTCTGAGAGCCAAGGGCCGTGCTCCTCTGACTACCTTGCCGGGGGATGACCATGGTTTAAGGTGCCATGACATCCTTACTGAGGAGGAGGGTGCCTCCGGGTCTCTCTCCTGTCCCAGGTTTATGTTCCAGAGGCTGACAGTGCTCTCTCATCAGAGGAAACAGCCATGGAGAAAGTCCACCAGCCTGTAAAGATGAAATGTCTTGAAGGTATCACTAAGTGGGCCACAGTATCTGGATAAAAAGCCTGGGGATGCGGAGACTTGCTATTCTGGTTCAGTGATGGACATGGGCTTGTATGTCCAGAATCATTGGGAATAACTCTAAACTCCTCTACTTGCTAGCAATAGTATGCTGGGTGACCAAAATCACTTTTATGGGTCCCTATTTCTCACCTTCATAGTGAAATGATCAATACAGGCTTATATGGTTTTTGTGAGAGTTAAATGAACATATACATGTGAAATATCTGGCACACAGTAGGGTTAAATTTCAGTGAATCAAGGCAGCTGGAACTTGGTTGATTAAAGAGGCCCAGAAGTGGCTATTAGGTGGAGGAGAGCAGATGGAAAAGCCCGTGGTGGTATCTAATGAGGTAACTGAAGAGGGGCTGTAGAAAGTAAAGGTGTCTGGCATGTACCAGGTTCTGTTTGCTCTAGTGGAGAACAGGTAGGGGCTCTCTGGGGTAGGGAGGCTATTAAACCCTTAGAACAGGAGGACTTTTTAGAAGATGGTACTGGAGATAGCTCATGACCAAAAGTGCTACTGAGAAGCTGCCTCTCTAGATGAGGCTCCTCACACCTGAGCCCCCTTCTACTTCTTTTTCAGGCCCCCACTCAAGCCAAGGCCCAGGCAAGTCCTGTGGCTGCTTGGCTCCTGAAGAGGAGCTGGTGCCTGCCTCCCAGCTGGAGCAGGAGGAAGAAAATGAGCAGGAAGAGGACCTGGATCCAGATCTAGCCCCAAACCTGGAGGAGGAAGTAGATGAAGAAGAGGAAGATCTTGGGGATCCAGCTGTCCTCAGTGTGGTCCATAACACCCAGGTACCATAGCAGGAGGGGCTGGAAGGACTGTTGTCCTGAACCGTCTGCTGTTCACAGTGTAGCTAGACAGCCCTCTCCTCCTCCACCCCTTTCTAAGATAGGTTCTGGGTTAACACTTTCTATTTCAGGCTTGAACATGAGTAGGGACTCTTCGTTGCCTCTTTCCTCCTGTCACCCACTTAGTTTCTGATGCTGTCTTCACCTTGAAAACAAGGTCCTATCAGGGCTGTGCATCACCCATAGGGGCTGGCCCTGCTCCTGGTGCTTTGGCCCTGAGCCCCTGTGTCTCAGCAGTCCATTCCTGGTATGTATTCCCTTGGATTTCCACAGCCAATGGAGAGAGACAAGGATTCCCATGTGGAATGAAGTGCCTCAGATCAACCTGCTCCTGAGATACTAGTCTTGCTTCCTCTCAGGGAAGGAGAGGGGCCTAGCCCGGGTGACTTCCATTATGAGGGAGAACCAGGCTCCCACTGTCATGGGTGTTGGAAATGGTTGGCTTTACTGCCCCCTACCCTCAATTTAGAAGACACTACAGAGGCTCATGTGAACCTGGGTTTTCTTCCCTCTCATTCCAGAGAGGTCTTCTCAGCTTTCCTGGAATCAAGGCCTCCGATATGCTGGGGATGTCACCTACCTCCTTGCAGTTTCTATGGCAGGTGAGTTGCTCCAGGCTCCATAGTGAGAGAAAGTGACTGGTTGCTGAGAGGAAGCATACCAAGTGTTCCTTATTTCCACTATGTCCAGTCTTCTCTTAACCTTGCTCTAGGAGATGAAGCACCCAAAGTGAGATGTAGGTGTGAAAAGTGGGAGATGCCCTTTCATGTAGGGAAGCTTGGTAAATGACAGGTGGTACTAGTACAACTGGCCATTCATATGAAAAAGGACAAACTAGATCCCTACTTCCACTTCCCTGTCTTTCAGCAAATAAGCAGCACTGAGCTTAGGGTTAGAAAGAGCACTTGCCCTTCAATTAACTGCGTAATGAGAACATGGTCTGGGGTAGGGGAACTGCAGGAAGTACTGCAGGGAGAAGAGTAGAAAACTGCAGGTCTCAGGAGGCCTTCTGGTGAGTCAAAGAAGAGACAGCTAAGCATTGTCCCAGTGACTGAAGGCTCAAGAGCCTGAGAGAAGACTACCATAGAGAGGAGAGGGAGAGATGTTGGCTCACCAGACAGTTGGGAAAACACATGTCTCTACATTGTCATGGACTGAAGAGCTGCTCCCTAGGAGGTGAGAAACCCTGCTGGGAAAAAGACAGGATCCACAGTCTGGTGACCTCACAGTTGGCTTGAAGTTGCCCCAAGACAGCAAAATGTCTGGTGAGGTTCTTGAGGGTAAAGGCAGGTGAGAATCTAGAGACAGAAAAGGGACTTAGCAGCAAGGGCAGCATTGAATTGGTGGAGATGCCCTCCTCACAGACCTCTTCTTCCTCTTAGACCCTGGACTACTTGTCACCAGTTCCTTTCCGGCCTACCCTTCCCAGCACCAGCTCCCCAGTGCGGCACTTCGGACCTCAACTGCTCTCACCAGACCCATCTCTCTTCTGCAGCTCGCCAACCTCATGGCCCCCTAGGTTCAGGTACTGGTTCAGGGTGCCAGGCACCCCAGCATCCACAACATCGGAGCTCTTCTTTGAAGGTCTCAGGAGGTAGTGGCTGCAGAGGGGTGGGGGCCACTCTACCAGCTGCCATAGAAAAATACAGAAACTTAATAAGGAATGTCTGAGGTAGAGTCCAAACCACTTTCCCTCACAAATGAGGAAATGGAGGCCCAGGGAAACTAAAAGAATTTACTTGAAGGTTAGCTGGCATGCAGAACTGAGATTAGGACTCAGAACTCCTGGCAACCAGACTAAATAATTTTCTACCGTGTCAAGATTTCCTGCAGCCAAATTGCAAAAATATATATCTGGGAGGGGCCTGTGAGCCCTGTTAAGCTAGGATTGTGATGTTTCATGTGGCTGACTTTGGAGAGGCACATAAACAGAGTTCGCTTAGATGTCCAGCTGAGGTCACCAGAGGCTAACTGAGTGGAAAAGGTAAGGAGCTGAGACCTTGCTTTCAACTAAGTTTCTTTCTAAGTCTCCCCAGTCATCTGACCCAGCTCCACCCCCAGCACCAACGGATCCTTCAGCTGCAGCAGCATTGTCGAACACCAAGGTAAAAACTAGACCTGGAGCAGGGTTGAGGGCAGCTCATCTGCATGCCGGGTATTTCCCCAAAGTCCCTGCACAGTTTGGAGTCCTATAGTGCTGCCCACCTCTGCACTCTCTCTCATCCTTCCCAGCCAGCTCTGCTCCCTGCTCACCACTCCTTGAGAAGTTCACTGTGGCAGGGGTTGGTGGGTCTAAAGGGATGCTCTTCCTGGCTTAAAGTCCCCCAGCCAAGAAGCCTTGGTCTCAGCAGCCAGACCCCTATGCTAAACTCATGACCCGAAAAGAGAAGGACTGGGTGATAAAAGTGCAAATGGTTCAGCTGCAGAGTGAGAACCCCTACCTGGAAGACTATTACTACCAGGTGAGCCCCATATACTCTTCCCTGCCTCTGACCTTGGGGTCAAAAAGACCCGGACTCCACGGGGCCCTCTCAGGTCCTCTCTTCAGCTCACAGGGGCCCTATTTCTAAAGCTGACATTCTGACTTCATTCACCCCTCTGTTCTCCTACACTTCTGCCCAGTGGGATTTTTTACAATTCCCCAAACACACTCTGAGGTTTTGTCTCCATCCTTTGCCATAAATTTCCCCTATTCAGCCTGGGAATATGTATTTTCCCACCTTTGTACATGTTTATGAGCCTTTAGAAATGTCTTGTTACAAACATTCATCTATTTACCTTTACTTTTATACATTAAAACCACAGGGATCTTAGAAATAGTGGGATTTGATTTGTTCAATTGAACAAATGATGGCAGACATTTTGACTCATTTCCTCCTCCTTCCCATCTTCATGCCACCAGCTAACTCTGACTTTGGGAAACACAGGTAGAATCACATTATCAAAATGGGGAGGTGGGGACATGGGGCATGCAATGAATAACTTGGAAACAAGGAATGCGGGAAGGTTGCAGATGCTAGGTCAGGTTTGCTTCCTGGCTCTCCATTTTTCTCTCTGCCTTTTTATCAGACTTGGTAATAGTACCTAGCTCTTGAAGGCCTTAGTATGGGAATCCAAGGACAGGCAGCATGAGGCCCAAGGTGTTTAAAATACTTTAGAATGATTGCCAATAGGGCCCAAGGTACCAGGAACATTTCTGGAATGGATGCTATAGGACAGTGTGTGTTAAGAAGTTTACTGGAGAACCTTAATTCTAAGTTCAGAAGATGAGTATATGTTTTTATATTCCATGGACTCTCAGAAATATTATCAGAAACTAGAGAAGAAGGAGGCAGATGAAGAGCTTCTTGGACGAAGGAACAAGGTTGAGTCTCTCAAGCTGGTAACACCTTATATTCAGAAGGCAGAGGCTTACGAGTCAGGTAGGAGCAGGTTGACCTGCTGGGTTGGGCTAGCCATCTGGGTGGACAGAGGGTGGAAAGTGGAGGAAAATATGTGCATTCTGACTTCTTTCATGCAGTGGTTCGAATTGAGGGTTCCCTAGGCCAGGTAGCCATGTCGACATGTTTTAGCCCTCGCAGAGCTATTGATGCTGTACCCCATGGAACTCCAGAGCCGGTAGGAGTGACATCTTCCCAGAACCTTTTTTCTGCTCCCTGTTTTGGAGCAAGGTCTTGAGCACCCTCGTGCTTGAGTTCAGTTTGTGACCTAAATGGGAGGAATAAGTGCGATCAGAATTTGTGTTAGCTTTTCCAGCTCGATTTCTAGCTTGCCGAAGACCTGGACTGTTGCTGTGGAAGTGCAGCTGATGGCTGGGGGCTCTTTCTTCTAGGAGACAGGGGCTGCCAGCAGTCAGAGGCTTCGGGTGTTATCATGGATTGAAAAGGTGAGATCGGTTCCTTAGGAATGATTTCCTAACTTTTCCTCAAAAATTGGATATTGCTCAAATTGACCTCCTCTTCCTCTTTTCCCACCCTCCAATTCCCAGATGTTTCTTCAGTTACTAGAGATAGAGGAGGGCCAGAAGAATGGGCCTCCACAGCCCTGCTACTCCGAGCAGCAGAGAAACCACATTGAGAAGCTCTTCCAGGCCTTAAAGACCCAGGAGCAGAACAACCTGGAGTGAGCACGGGAGAGTCACACTCCGCCCAGCAAAGACATTGGCTTTGCTTCAGCCTCTCCTTTCTGGCATGTTGTCCTCTCCTCTATGCACAGTCTGAAAATATTCTCCTGTCTTGCTCACAGGGAGGCAGCAGATGGCTTCCTGCAGGTGCTCTCTGTGAGGAAGGGGAAAGCTCTAGTGGCCCGGCTGTTCCCCTTCCTGCCCCAGGATCAGGCTGTTAGCCTTCTTCTGGTTATCACCCACCATCTGCCTCTCCTCATCAAGAAGGATGCAGCTGATCAGGTACTGTGGCATTAAGTGGAGAAGAGGATGGTTTCATGGATGGGTTAGGGATGTTTTCTCCTCCAGTCCCCAGCCCCGGAGATTCCAGAGAAGGTGCTGGGCAGTGAGGGGTGTCAAGCCTGCTGCCTTCAGATGAGGGGTTACAGAATGAACTGTAGGAACAGCTGAGCATCCATGAGGGTACCCTGGGGTGTAATGAACAAAAGAAAACACAGAGGCCTTGGCTGCACAGGTGTGAGTATGCTGGGGAGGGTGCAAAAATAAGAACTTCCTGACAAAAGTTGAGCTCTATTATCTACTTTTCTTAGGGAAAGCACCCTAGAACTAGTAGGATTTGAAGGGTCAGGATTGGGGATGAAGAGATACTAGTGGTAATAGGTGTGGTAAATAACCCAACCGGGTAGGTAACAAAGGCAGGTCAGTGAGAAAAGGGATCAGAGGGGTGGGTGGAGGGGAGCGGATGCAAGACAGGAGGAGGTAAAGTTGCAGAGGAGTCTGAGAGAGGCACTCACTGACCTTTTTGCAGGTCCTACAAATGTTATTCAAACCTCTGGGCAAATACATCAGTCACTTGACCTTCCATGAACTCCTCCAGGGACTTCAGGGACTAATGCATCTTCCACCTGGCTCCTCAGAGCGGCCAGTCACTGTGGTGCTTCAGAATCAGGTAGCATGTCTGGGAGGTTTTTCCCTTGCCATAGATGGTCTCCAGATGGTACCACTGACATGGAACCAATGAGGAAATGTTCTCTTCTCCTCATCTTTCCTGCTTATCCTCTGCAGTGCTTATCAGCTTCTAGCAAGCATTAGGGTTACCTGGAGAGCCTATTGAACACCAGTTCCTTGGGCCCACTGCCAGAGAGTCTCATTTAGTAGACCCAGGGTGGGGCCCAAGCATCTGCTTCTCTGACAAGCTTTCTGATGATGGTGCTCACTTGCCCTCTAGAGCACAGGTCACCAAAACTTTTTTTATTTTGTTGCCCTTTCAGTAAAAAAAAAAAAAAAAATCTGACACATCACCTGTGTTTATAAATCATTTATATGTAACACTATACTAGTGTTAGGTACATAATAAATCCAAAATAGAACATTTTAAAAGATGAGACTCTAGAGGCAAAGTTCTGATATCTTCTAATATGCCAGTGGATTGTCTTATTAACCCCTCTCCAAAGACCTTTGCCTAAAGCAGTGCTTCTTACAGTGCGGTCCACAGACTACCTGCATCAGATTCCTGGGTCCATTTCTGACCTACTCCTCTGACTCCTAACTCCTGGGGGCAGGACCCGTGAGTGTGCATTTAGTCAGTTCCCTAGAGCAGTGGTTCCCAACCTTTTTGGCTCCAGGGACAAATTTCATGAAAGACAATTTTTCCATGGACCTGGGTAGGGGGATGGCTTTATAGTCTGCAGTCATACCTCTATGCTAATGATAATCTGTATGTGTAGCCACTCCCCAGTGCTAGCATCACCGCCTCAGCTCCACCTCAGATCATCAGGCATTACAGTCTCATAAGGAGCATGAACCTAGATCCCCCGCATGTGCAGTTCACAGTAGGGTTCACGCTTCTATGAGAATCTAATGCTGCTGCTGCTCTGACAGGAGGCGGAGCTCAGGTGGTAATTCCAGTGATGGGGAGCGGGCCGTGAATACAGATGAAGGCTTGCTTGCCTGCCGCTCACCTGCTGCTCTGCAGCCTGGTTCCTAACAGGCCACAGACCGGTCTGTGGCCTGAGGGTTGAGGACCCCTGCCCTGGAAGAATCTTTTGGAAAGTTCAGAGCAATAATTTGATTCCCTTGGAAAGATCTGAGAGTCTTTGGCCAGCCAATGTAAAATTTAAGTTTTATGGGTGTTGGACTCAATTTGTACATGTAAACTTGCTGTTGTAGTTAGGAAGACAGAGCCAGGGAAGCACCAAATGCTTAGGGCGAACTCATTTCCCCTGGATGCTTTATCACTTGCAGTTTGGAATATCTTTGCTCTATGCACTGCTGAGTCATGGGGAGCAGCTGGTATCCCTGGATCCATCCCTAGTGGAATCCAACACTGACCATGTAGCTTGGTAAGATCATAACAGCCTGTAAATATTATTTCAGTACCTCTGGGATGTGTAAGCTGGACCAGATGAGTTATTGCCTGAGTGGTATACTCAAGCATCAGGAAAGAAGTTGGTCAAAAGCAATACTAGCAGAGTTATAGCTGCTCTGCCTTTTATCCCGCCCCCGCTTTAGTCCTCTGGAGTGTTATTTTCCATGGGAGGCAGTATAACATGGTAATTAAGGGGACAAGCTTTATTTTTATTTTCATATTTTTTATTTTTTTACATTGTATTTTTTCCCATTACAATTAGAAGGAGACAAGCTTTGTAGTGAAACAGACCTAGGTTTGAATTTTTCCTCTGTCACTTATTATTACTGTAACTTTTGGGTATGTTACTTAGCTTCTCTTTAGCTGTTTCCTCATTTATAAAAGAAGAATCTAGGGATGACAGTACTAGCCACTTAGAGTTCTGAACATTAAGAGAGAAGATGCGTAAAGCACTAATCAGTGCCTTGGCATATATCAAAAGTGCAAATGTTCTCTTAATTGCTGCATACATAGAAAGTGATATTGGTGATAAAGTATAATCAGGATCTTAGCCTTGAGCCTTTTTCCTGTATAAATACAAATACTTTGATATATTTCTTCCTCTCTGCCCTCCAGGACAGACATAGTGATTCTAATCGCCTGGGAGATAGCTCAGATGCCTACAGGCTCTCTGGCAGAACCCTTATCCTTTCCCAGCAACCTTCTTCCCCTGTTCTGTCGCCATGTGGACAAACAATTGGTACAGCACCTAGAGGCTACAATGCAGTAAGTTATGGCAGGAACAAGGTCATAATCCCTTGTTCAAGCCCAGTCTAGGTTCTGGCACTTCTCTATTTCTTTTCAACCAAGAGCATGGAGGAAAGCTTTCTTGTAGAAGTAGTTTCAGACACACTGGCATTTACTGAGTAATGCATCTACCTCAAATTAGGGTCCTATGGCCTGTTTCTTTAGCTAAACCACTTAATTGATTCCCAGGTACTTTGATCATTTATCACACTAAGCTATTTGAGGGCAAGACTTAATTTGAAAAACTGAATTGTTCATTCAAGAAATATTTGATCAGATCAACAAATGCAGCACAAAGATGTCTGAATTAATGCAGAGCAGCCCGAACATTAGTCTCCAAACAGGTCCCCTTGACCAGCAGGCCCACGGCACACAGGCACACTAACAACTGTAGTGTCTGATAGGCCTCCAGCATGGCTACTGAAACAAGTACAGGAATCAATGAACCAAGCATCATCCCTAATTGTCCCAGGAACAGAAGCAACAGTGGAAGAAATTTCCACAGAGGAATTGACCCCACGTACAGCAAAGACAATGTGGAAAATGGCTGATACTAAGGAACACAGCAGCCCTAGTATAAGAGAGGTGAAACATTACTACATCCCTCTTTCCAACAAACAAAGCTATAACATCAGTAGGCAATGCCGATGAACACCAAATTCAATGCTGAGATGAATCACAAGTCCTGCCTGGATCAAACACAGCCCCTCCATCCAAGACTGCCACATGTGCCTCCTATAATCTAGCCTACAGTGGAGTTGCCAAGAAGCAATCAACAACAAAATATATATAGAAGGGGTCAACTGTTCCAGAATATAAACATAAACAATACGGAGGTCATCTCTGTCCTCAGAACTGACCATCTGCTAAAAAGAGTCAGATATTAATTTGTTTAAAGATTTTATTTATTGTTAAAGAGAGGGAAAAGGAGGGAGAAAGAAAGGGAGAGAAACATTGATTGGTTGCCTCTCACACACCCCCAACCAGGGCCCTGGCCTGTAACCCAGTCATTTGCCCTGACTGGGAATCAAACTGGCAAACTTTTAGTTTGCGGGATGTCACACAACCCACTGAACCATACCATTCAAGGCCAGATATTGATTAAATCAAAATAATACTTTGAAAATGGGATCGTTTGTGCTTAATACCTGTTATCTTTGCAGGCTTGCCTGGATCTACTGATCTCACTGTTCTGGAATGTGGACGTGTGGAAACAGTTTGATCATCAGACACCAGCTGTATGGGCTATATCTACAGGGATCCAAGAAAGAGTCTGAAGACATTTCTTATGCCTTATGATATATTGGAGGACCCACCCAAAACATTTTCTCATGCTTTCTTCAAAAACCTGATGCCTAAAAAAGCATGACATAGTAAGGTATAATTAGAGATATTATAATAATGTGTTGAAACTTATTTGTAAGTTAGGATATGTAATGAAAGCCATTTGCTTATATGCAAATGCTCTAAGAATATTGTTAAGATAAGAGACAAGGCCTTGTTATGTCTAACAAAACTATGACCTTGGAAATTGCTTCGATGTTGCCATTTTTTTTTTTTTAAATAAAGAGAAAATAGCCCTAGCTCAGCAAAGAGAATTGAATTTAAATATCTCTTTTGGGATATGAAATGTTTGGTTTAACTTCATAGACAAGGTTATGCATTGGTCAGCAAATTCAGGAACCATCCTAGGTGTTAGGGTAACAGTGTGGAACAAGGGAAAGTCCCTGATCTTCTGAAACTTACATTCTGTTTGGACAGGGACTGACCCAAAATGTCAAGTGGGGATCAATACCATGGTGAAAATGAAACTGGGTGATGAGTGACTGTAGTGGAATGGCCCGGGAAGGCCTGTAACCTCAATAGAAGTTACATTTAAGCTGAAATGAAAAGTATTTCATGTAGAGGCCCTATTGAACACAAAGCCCCCAAAGTGAGAATGAACTTGGTGTGTTTCAAGAAAAGAAAATGTAGCTCAAGTACACAGATAAGTGGGAAGGCTATAGATCTGTAAGCTGTGATGTTCTTAAAATTTTAATTTTTAACTGCGGTGAATTTAGAATTTTAAACAGGAAAGTAACATGACATGATTTCATTTTTAGATTATTCTGACTGCTAAATTGTTAGGGAATAATAGAAGGCAGGAAAATGTTCAGAGGCTTTTTTTTTCAGCAGCTTAGGCAAGAATTGAGCAGTGGTGACAAAGCAGAGCAGAGATTTGGAATAAGTCTTAGAAGTGAGTAAGGGTTGACGGCCATTGTTGATGGTCTGGATAAGAGTGGTGGTTAAGAATCAAAGATAATTCTAGCGTAGGGTGAATGGAGGGTGCTCCATACTGAAGTGGGGGAAATAAGAAAGATGGGTTTGTGAGGGGTTAAAAATCAAATTTAGAGACTTTAAATTTGAGTCCTGTTAGAAATCCAAGTAGATATAACAAGTAGGCAGTTAAACAGCAGTCTGGAGTTGAAGGAAATGGTCAAGGTTAAAGACACAAAAATGGGAGTTATCAGCACAGAGATGTTATTTAAAGATGGAGAGGGAGAGATTATGTAAGAAGAAAAGCCCACTGAGGAGGAGTTACCAGTGAAATAGGTAGGAAACTAGGGATGTGGTGTTACCAAAGTTGAAAAGAACAAAAGGTAAAGCTAAAGGAGTTCATTATCATCAAGCCCTTATTATATGAAATATTAAAGGGACTTATTTAAGAAAAAGAACATCAAAACTGTGAACATTAAAATGATAACAAACTCACAACTATCAACAACTGAATCTAAAAAAACCCAAAAACTAAGCAAACAACCAGAACAGGAACAGAATCATAAATATGGAGAACACATGGAGGTTTATCAGTGGGGAGAGGGAAGGAGGAGAATGGGGGAAAAGGTACAGGGATCCAGAAGCATAATTGGTAGATACAAAATAGACAGAGGGATGCTAAGAATAACACAGGAAATGGAGAAGCCAAAGAACGTATATGCAGAAACCATGGACATGAACTAAGGTGGGGGATTGCTGGAGGGAAGGGGGGTACTGGGCAGAGGGGGGCAAAGGGAGAAAAATTGGGACAACTGTAATAGCATAACCAATAAAACATACTTTAAAAATGTGAGGCAGGAGATAGGAAGGAGGAAACTCTAGAAGTGCCCCAGAGCTAAGATAAAGGGCGATGATACAGGACAGAGACCATGTCTAAAACCGGTTTTTCCCACTTTCTGGAAAAGCACTGAATCATGGTGAATCATGAATGTGCCTTTGCAGACGGTGCTACATGACCCCTGCTCCATTATAATAGCATTATAATAAATTAACGTTGTGCAACCCCCTTCTCCAGTGGCCAGTCAAGGAAAATCATGGGAGACCACATGCACAGTAGCTTTAAAGTAGTAGAACTACTTGTAATAGCTTTAAAGTAGTAGAACTACTTGTACACGCACAATAAAAGCCTGCCAAAACTAGCCAGGAAAGATCTGCCCTATAAGAATAGATTCCCTCCAGCCCCTGAGGTCAATCTCTACTTGAAGCTGGCCTGCTCCCATGTTCTGTGGAGTGTACCATCACTTAATCTGCTTTCTCTCTTTCTGCTATAAACTCTTCATGTGTTTGTTTCAATTCTTTGTCTGCGATCACCAAGAACCTGGTTACCTGTGCCCACCTGTGACAAAAGTAATTTAAAGAAAGGATTCAAGAATGATAGGTGATGGCTGGTTATGGCAATATAGAGATCACTAATCTTGAGGAACAGTTTGGTGGAGATAGCAGCCTGATTAGAGGGGTTGAGGTGAAGAGAAGAGTTTTTTTAACTATAAGAGGCAACTTGGAATTTCCTAAAAGGGAAGCAGAAATTTGACAGCAGGTAGCCGTTGATGTAGATTAAAGGAAGTCATTTTTTAAAATAACATGTTTTAGAACAAAAAGAGTTAGTCCACCGGGAGCTAGCAGACCCAAACACTAAACACTGAGAATTGCAGTGGAGAAATAGTGGCTATTTTATTGATGAATGGCATTATCCAGGAGAATGGGAAGTTAACCTTCAAAAGCTGGAACTCCTTGATGGCCTGTTGGTTACAGATTATATAGGGCAACTGATTAGTCAAAGGTGAGGTAAGAGTAATGAATCATTTCTTCTGGTCTTGAGGACAGCTCTGAAGTCTTTTCAGACTCCCTCTGGTCTCATAGAAAGTAGCCAGGGGGTTGTTCCACCTTAGGGCTCAAAAACTGAAACACAACTTAGAGCAAGATGTTATCTTTAGTCTGTCAGAGGTCTGGTCAGTGTGACTATTAGGTCTGGGGCTACTATCTTCTGCATCAGGGTTTGCTGATGATCTAGGGCAGGGGTGTCAAACTCATTTTCACTGGCCACATGGCCTCGTGGTTGCCTTCAAAGGGCAGAATGTAATTTCAACTCCTTAGTAGTAACGGAATAGTTACATGTATATGGTCCTAAAGTTACATTTGGGCCTTTGAAGGCAACTGCGAGGCTGATGTGGCCCCCAGTGAAAATGAGTTTGACACCCCTGATCTAGGGAAAAACCTAGGGCTGAGGGTAATATATAGAGAGAAATATATGATTTCTAAGCCAAGATTTAAAACTAAATTTAATCAAAGTCACAAGGACCATGGGTTTCACATATTAAAGCAGGTCTGCATGATAACGAAAGCACCCTAATACAAGGAGAAAAAGCAATGCAGGAGAAAAAGAACTTTACAGGCACAGAGCCCTAGAACAAGAGGAGGATTGGAGTCAAAGCACAAACGGAGCTGATTTTGGTAGCCCGTGATCCCATCCGATTGTGGAAAAGAATGCGTTGTTAAGAAAGGCACTGCTGTCTTTTAGGGCCCTTTCCAAAAATGCCTACTCCACATCCCTTCTCACCCCTCTGCTCCTCTTCCTCACTTTCCCTTTTTCTTTCTCCCTTTCTCTCCCTTCCTCCCAATAATCTTGCATCATACTTCACGGAGAAGGGTAGGGATGGCAAAAAAATTCCACCACTTCCACCCCTTCCCGTTTCCCCTGCCAAGTGCAACACGTATTATTTGATTTCAACACTCAGGTCAGTTCCCTCATAATTGATCAGTCTACACTACTAAGGACAATACACCACCCCAGGTCCTGTAAACTAATAAAAATAATAGCACAATAAGAAAAGTCCAAGAAGAGAGGCAGAAACCGGGTCCCAATAACTAGGCCGCAAAGGGTACTTCTACAGAGTGAGCAAGCTGTTACAGTCTGTCTTAAGTTGCTAAATTAGGCCCTCAACAATTTCACAGAAGTTAAGTAAAGAGTGGGCTTAAGGCAAATGCAGAGGTGGCTTTGATGGAGTAGTTGGTGTCTGCCTCTATAGGCAAAGAATCTAGCAGAGACAGCTGAGCTGTGGCTGCGCGCAAGAAGGCAAGCGGTTAGGCTACACTGCGCATGCCCAGGACGCAATTGGACTCAGGTGACCAGAAAAAGTTGCCGGGCTAAAGATGGCGGCTGAGAAGTGGCCCGGAAGTGTTGCCGCTGGCGGCAGCTGCAAGGCTGAAGAGCTGGAGCGGGTTCTACCTATGTTGCTGTTGCCGCTCCCCGCCGAGGCAACGGGGCAGCTGGGAACCTTGGCGCAGTTGCACAGAGAGCAGGAGGTTCTGGGGAGTCTGACCGCTGCAGGCAGACTTCAAGTGCTTTCTTTGGCTCCAGGCGGCCGGGGCGGGAATGGCTGCTCCCTAGATGGCCCCTTCCAGCAGTAAGTGCTGCGGAAGAGCTGGGAAGTGTGTGTGTGTGTGTGGGGTCGTTCTGGAGCCCTAGCTCGGCTGGCCCCGATGCCCCCTTCCAGGTCTGGCGGGAGCGGAAGAGGGATGACAGCCGAGGAAAATGCCTGAGCAGTTAGCCCGGTTCCCTGTCGGAACCTTTCCCGTTTTAGTGCGTTTCTGCACCCTCACTTCCCAGTTCCGGGTGGGCGGAGCCAGCAAAACCTGGAGTGGGTCTCAGCTTGGACTCTGATTCTTGTATTCATTAACAAGGTTCGATTAGTCGTCATTGTACTCTGCAGCTTGCGCATTTTCTTCTTTCAGTTAAATCGTTATATCAGCTGGGGATCATGTTTAATTGGGATGATCCTGATACTTTTTTCTTGCCCCTGAAACAGCGAGTTCCTTCACAAATGGGCTTTCCTCCCATTCTTCTTCAAGGACGGAGAGCCTAGTTGGTACACTCATTTATTCACTCAACAAATATTTATTATGCGCTTACCATTATCTAGGAGGAATGCCTAAAAGTTGAATAAGACAGTTCTTACATGTGAGGCTTGCGTGATTTAGAAATGCAGGTGGGGGGAACCCTGTAATTACAATCATATTTACTTTCCATTTTTGTAACTCTTGGTCCAGGACTTAGTTTTTACATCAAGTTTAGTAGTGCCCTCTGAGTTTGATTGGGCTCTTTTTATAACAGAAAACATTTTGGAAACTATCAGAATTTAAGACTGAGTAGTCAAGAGGGGCCTTGCCTTGGAATCTCCAGGCTCTATAACTGTCTGGCAGTAGAGATGCGTTTGTTAAATCAGTGAATGCTTTAAAATCTCCTCTGTGTTTGTCTTCTTTATTCCTGATCTCTAGTTGCTAGAAAGGAGAAACTCTAAGGGAAGTAGAGTTATTCAACAATATTGAGTACCCTATAGAGGGTTGCAGAGTTAAAAGTAGAATGCTTTAGATGTTTGAGAACTTAACAGAAGATAAGAGATATACATGCAGGAGTTAATGGGTCATTCATAAGTCACTGCATGTAATTAATAGGAGGGGGTGGATCAAAAAAAGCTTTGTAACTTGAATTGAATTGAATTTTAATTCAATTAAAATACTTCATAGGGTAAAAATAAGGACAGGTTTATAGTGTCCAGGGGTTTACGTCCTACTTTTCCTTAAGTATATGTAGTCCTTTTTATATTGTTGAAATCACTCTACATTCTATATTTTGTTATTTTCATTGAAAATTGTGTTTTTCCATGTGATAATACAGTCCATGTGCTAATGATGTTAATGACGTCACAGTATTCTGCCTTTTAAATGTATCTTAACTTGTTGAACATTTTCCATACTCAACATTTATATTGTTAAGGAGTCAGTATGAAAGAGGTGACATCTTTTTAACTGGCTGCCTTCCAGTGGCATGAAGGGCTTATGCATTGTGTGAGTTCCCCAAAATTTGTGTATTGAAACCTTAACCACCCATGTGACTCTTATTTGGAGATAGAGCCCTTAAGGAAGTAATGAAGGTTAAATGAAGTGAGAAAGGTGGGTTTCTAATTCTGTAGTACCGGTTTCCTAATAAGAAGAGGGAGAGACACTAGATCTCTCTCTCTCCAAGCACACAGAGTAAAAGCCTTGTGAGGACAGAGCAAGGAAGTGGCTGTCTGCTAGCTGAGAAGAGCTGCCTCCCCAGAAACCACTTTGTGGGCACCTTGATCTTAGACTTGTAGCCTCCAGAACTGTGATAAATATGTGTTGTTTAAGAAAAAAGAATATGTTGTTTTCCAAATTTTCAGTGTAAATAATCAGGAATTGGGTGTCAGTGAAAAAAATCATTAGTCTAGGCACAAGGATAGAAATACATAATGTGTTAATCTTCTCTAATAAGAACATAATAGCACCAAGTCCAATTTTTCTAGATATAAAACTTACTACTTCTGTAGAAAAAAAACTTTTTTAAAAAGATGAAACTTTTATCAGTGTGGAAGCCTCTCATTTCAGTCCATTGTATTGTTTTCAGAATTGGGACCCTTTTTTAAAATGTAATTTAATTTGATTATTTAACTTGAAGCTAGAGCATCATTAGTCTCTTCCCATCCTTGTTAGCCAGTGTTGTTATGTTGGCATTACACTGCTGTAAAAATACTGTAACTGTGCTGTCTAGCATGGTAGCCATTAGCCACACGTGACTTAAAATTTTAAATTCATTTCCTCAGTTGCATTACTCACATTTCAGGTGCTCAGTAGCCACATGTGGCCATTGGCTACTGCATTGAACAGTGCTGATCTATAGATCATGTCCATCATCACAGTGAGAGTTCTGCTGGACAGAGGTATACTATAACATACCATTTTGGAGTCCTAAGATCAGTTAACACAAATAATCACTTTCTTTTTAAAAGTTTTTGAAAGCATTTAAATTACCAAAACTTATTTAAATTACCAAAGCATTTAAATTACGAAAACAGTGGTTCATTGTGAGTACCACTTCAAAAAAATTATATACATACTTGGTTGTTGAAACTTGCCCTTAATTATGACAGTTGTTTTCAGTATATCACCAGTCAGTATTCAGGATGAAGAAATAAAAGCAGCCATCATTTCTTGCCCCATGCACCCTTTTTACCACCCACTTTTATATTCTTGCATTGCTATGAAGGGGCTGAGGGGGAAGAAGTAGGAAGGGGAAGGGGGAAGAGGCAGGAAGTTCTAGAACAGTTTACATTCTCTTAAGTTTTTTTAAGTAACTTTTTTTTTGAAGATTTTATTTATTTGTTTTTAGAGAAAGGGAGGGAGAAAGAGAGGGAAACATCAATTTGTGGTTGCCTCTTATGTGCCCCCAACTTGGGGGCCTGACTCATAACCCAGGCATGTGCCCTGACTGGGTATTGAACAGACAAGCCTTTGGTTCGCAGGCCGGCACTCAATCTATCGAGCCACACTAGCCAGGGCCATTGTCTTTAATTTGATGTAGAATTAATGCTACCAGGTGAACTAAAGAACTGTACTCATTCTGCCCTTTCAATCTCCCCATCGTGGGTGAATATTATTGGAGATACAGACTATAAAAAATAATCTAAACTTTTTCCTTAGATTTGTGTGGGAGGATTCTCATAACAGCAGCACACCAACAGAGAGGCCCAGGCTGCTTGCTCTTAGTGAAAATTATGAACTGTTCATCTATGAATTTAATTTGAAAGATGGAAGGTGTGATGGAACCATTTTGTATAGCTATAGTGAGGAGATGTTGCAAAAGCTTACTGAAGATCAAAACATCAGTAAGTATTTACAGGTGGTCTTTTAGTGTGTTTAAATTTGTGACATTACTATGTAATTTTGTGTATTTCAGGAAAGGTTCTTATATCCCTAAAATCGTGGGAGATCTGCTTTGTCCAATACTAGCCACTAGGGCTCGTGAGCACTTGAAATGTGGTTAATATGAATTAAGATGTCCTTTAAGTGTCAAATACATGCCAGATTTTGAAGACTTAGTATAAAAAAGTAAAATCTGTCCATTACTAGGTTTTTGTATTAATTATATGTTGAAATAATTTGGATATAATGAGGTAAATAATATATATTAAAATTAGTTTCACCTTTTCAATGCAGCTAGTATTAAAAAATCTTAAACTATATGTGGTTTGCATTTGTGGCTGACATTATATTTCTATTGGATAGGGCTGATCTAGACTGGTTACAGAGCTATTGACTATGTCCCATTCTGAGGGCTTTAGGGAGCAGAAACCAAGGCACTTGAGCTTGTATTTTTAAGGCAATAGCATGTTTGCCACTCTTGATTTTAAGGTTCCTTCTATATCATTTTTAAACTTTTTAAATTTATTTTTAGATTTTATATTTATTTTTAGAGGGGAAAGGAGGGAGAAAGGGAGGGAAACATCAATGTGTGGTTGCCTCTCGCACACCCCCACTGGGGGGACCTGGCCCACAACCCAGGCATGTGCCCCAACTGGGAATCAAACTGGTAACACTTTGGTTCACAGGCCATCATTCAATCCACTGAGCTACACCAGCCAGGGCCTTCCTTTTCATTTTTCAAAAAAGGTCTGTGATTGCCCTTGTGGGGTCCCATGGGTAAAAAGGCTTTCTGAATGTTCTGGTGTGCTGTCAGACTGTCCATAACAGAAGGAACAGAGACAGTGTGGACCAGCTTTATTTATCCCCTTAACCTGCCTTCCAATGACCACTTGCCTAAGTGGGTATAAATAATAACTGTCTAGAGTTCACCTAGTTAAGTGCTGTTTCTTTTTTGTTTTACCTGTTTTTGTTATATTTACAAAATCAAATTTACCCATTCTAACATTGTGACCAATGAGTTTCTTATAATATTCTCTTGTTTCATAGGTATTTCCTTATTATCTTTGAGAATTCTGTCATTTCACAATAACACGTCATTATTGTTCATCAACAAATTTATCGTCTTACACATCATGTTTCCTGAAAAAGATGCTGAGATTAGAGTACTCAACTATTTCACTTTACCCTTGCCTGCCCAGGCAGTGGACAGTATTATGGACACGCAGCTCTGCAGAGGAATTCTTTTTGTTTTGAGTAGCTTGGGCTGGATCTGTATCCTTGGTGGTAAAAATGTTGATATTTAGGGGAGGAGAATACCTAGAAAGATTAATCTTTTTAGGCTTATAGTTTTAAGGAACCGGGGTATAGGTGTTTAGCTACTTTTTCAGTAAAACTTTTTAGGGAAAAAGATCTTCATGAACTTAGAATAACTTTATTGATTCATATTCCATTCAGATATTTTCCAGTGTATGCATGGTTTTTCATGGTCACAGTCATCTTGTCCAGCTTATTTGTGTTCTTTTTAAATTACGTATGCTCTGCATTACCCATTTATTCAAATATGTTTGTTCCAGGAAAGATTTAGATGACTGCTTATGGTATGATACATCCACCTCATAGAATGATGATTCCATCATATTATTGAATCATATGGTTTGCCTAACCACTTTTATTTATTTTTTTGAAAATATTATGGTTTTTGTGTTGTTGCTTTTTTTCTCTCTAGCACATCCATTGGTAATCAGCAAAATTATTTCGAAGGCTTGAAAAATGACCTGTTATGTGATTTCTGGAACTTTCATTTCTGAATTAAAGGAATATATATAGATATATATGTTATAAAATTTATATATGTATATAAATTTTAGATATATCAGCCTATATTAAAACTTTTGTTTTGTAAGAATATGAAATTATTGGATTAACTTTATTTTTGTTGCCAGGTTATAGAACTGTGCTGTCCAACACAGCACTAAGAAATTGGCTAGCATGACTGAGGAACTAAATTCTTTATTTTATTTAATTACTTTAGATTTAAAAGCTGATACTCAGTTCAGCTATTGGAAAACTTTTATATATGTTTCAAATGTAAATTTTATAAAGTCTAAATACAGATCAGATATTTTTAGTGTAAATTCAGTGTCAAAATTGAGATTTGCTGTAAGTATAAAATAACAGATTTTGAACACATATAAAATATCTCAACCTTTTTTTTCTGATTACAGGTTGAAATGATATTTTGGATATCTTGAATTAAGTAAAATGTGTTATTAAAATTAGGTTCACAGATTTATTTTTACTTTTTAAATAAGGCTACTAGAAAATTTTCAACAATGAACATGGCTCATGTTATATTTCTCTTGGACAGCACTGTTGTAGAACACTAATGGAAAATACCACCAGTGTCCCAGGGCCTGGCACAGAGTGGGTATTCAGCAAGTATTGTTTAATGAACACTCTGTTGGGTTGTGTATTGGGTCACCAGCTTCATAGTCATCTGGTACTTTGATGGGGACAGCCTCAGTGGACACTCAGTTATTGCACCCACAGGGTTGGAGCAGCTAAGCCTATAACTCTGTCCATCTTTGGTTTAAATGGTTAGGCATACTTAAGACTGTCACTTTCTTTAACTCTTAACTCAAAGACATTTTTGACATTGTGAATGGTACACATGTAGCTCATGTGGATTTAGCACTTCACCAAGAAGATATGTGTAATGAGCAGCAACAGGAGCCAGCCAAGATTTCTTCCTTTACTTCACTGAAAGTGTCTCAAGACCTAGATGTTGCAGTGATTATCAGCTCCTCCAACTCTGCGATTGCTCTTAACTTAACTTTGTATTTCAGGTATGTAGATTGCTGCAATCTCTAGTTTGAAGTAAATAGTTCGATCCATAAAAGGTTAAAAAATGTATTTGTTAGCTTTTTCTTTATACTAGTTTATTTTTATTCATTTATGCCATGTTTTAGCTACTACATAGTGAGGTTGTTCCTGTGTAACAATGTGTGCAACTGACCACTGGTTACTATTTTATTTCTGGATATATATCAAAATGTTGATTTTGATTTATATATGTCATTATATATGGCTTATATCACCCTATTAGTGGAAAAGTTACCCAACACAATTTTAAAAGCCATTGGCTTTTTTAAAAAGATTTTATTTATTTATTTTTAGACAGAGGAGAAGGGAGGGAGAAAGAGAGGGAGAGAAGCATCATTTGGTTGCCTCTTGCACACCCCCAACTGTTGGCCCAGCCTGCAACCCAGGCATGTGTTCTGACTGGGGATTGAACCACCGACCTTTCAGTTCCCAGGCTGGCACTCAATCCACTAAGCCACACCAGCCAGGGCAAGCCATTGGCTATTATACATTGTTTATTCATCTCTTGCCTCACATTAGAGTAAAAGAGAAAAGGTATTTATCATGTGATAGGATTCTTATGTGGCTCAGTGTCCTGGCTTCCTTGGGGATTACTTATCTTACAAACTT